>JAOTQY010000010.1:7554004-7566187 GCA_026413445.1 Dolichallabes microphthalmus
CAATGACTTATGTATGTATGTATGTATTATTATTATTATTATTATTATTATTATTATTATTATTAAATGACTTGGGTCATTCAAATTGCACATGTTGCTAGAGTAACTCTTCATCTATACATTTGTAGTACTAACGTAGTACCCAACTCTCCAATTCTCTTTGGAAATCCCTTTTGTCACAGTTGATGGTCTCCCACAGCGTTACACAATGTTTACAGAGATGGCACCATTGACAAGAGCAATGTGCGCAGATGGATGGAGAAATTTAAAGAAGAATTAACCAGCATTGAAGACAAGCCAGTGGGACACCATGAACTATGACAAAGAGGATACAAGAGTTGGGTTCAAGAAATGGCTTGTGTCTATGTTGAGTAGTACATTTCTATAAAGGAACACATGTTCTACCAACATGCATAATTTGAATGACCTATATCAGGTAACAAAAAAACATTATGCCCACATTTGCATTACTTTCGGTATAGTCCTCATATACAGGATATATGTTTTTTCCTGAGTTCTGCAACAGAGTGGCTGCTAAAAACAAGTAGTCCTGGTATGGTTATTTGAACAATATTTTTGTATATAATATGAATTTAATGTGGTCTTTGCAATACGTTTGCTGCAGGTCATGTATGTATATGTATATTCCGATATTCCAAGTATCCCAAACTGTGCATTTTGTGTGTGCTGCCTAACTGACAATATGCTGTCACCATCCTTTCACTTGCAGGTATCTTAGTAGAATTTAAATAAAATGGATTGCGTTGCTGTCCTTGTGGTTTTCACAAAGCAAAAACAACCAGCCAGTTGCCACTTTTGCTTACCAGCAGCATGCTGCCTACTCGTTCCATGTTTTACGTTGTTATCTGTACACGGGTTCTGGATGACTTGAAATCATATTTGTAGTTACAGCATTCATTGATGTGTTGATACTCGTGGGTACTCGTGGGTATTTATCTCCAGGGTTACCAGTGAGCAGTGCGTGTCCCAATGATTGGTACCATTGAGAAGTTTGTGTTGTACTCCTGCGTCTTGCTGCACAGCTGATGGTCAGGGTTGATAGCAGTGGAATGCCAGAGGCCACAACCTGTGTGATGTGAGCTTGTTTTAGGGGAGACTCTCTGAATAATACATACATCTCGCCTGCCGAGTTGGGCCATTTTTTTGGACCTGAGTGCTGAACGAGCAAGAGCCTCAGAATGGCTGAAGCCTGCTCACGTCATGTCGTTTTGGCGGCAGTTGCCAGCTGTAATAAATTTAAGGATCAGCAGCGTGTAGAATGGTACGATTTATTATGAACAAATAGTGCTAATGTCAATAAGCTGCTCTTTGTGAGGACGCAGCATTAGAGGGTGTGTCATGAGGAAGAAGTGAGCTATTTAATTGCTGGGAATGCCAAATTAAATACAGAGACATCATTATTTGCAATGCACTAGTTCTCAGTTTGTGAAACACTGGCGTTATTCATATTTATTGTGGTTTGATACACAATTTTAGATAGGTTTTATACTTTTTTTATACTTCAGTCAGGGTTTAACTACAACATTTTATATAATTACAAGGTCTACAATCTTATGTAAACCAGGATCAGGCAGGAAGCCAAGCCACACAGGCAGACTGTAATCCCCCAGGTGATGATGTCACACAGTTGATTTAGCTCTCATCCAATTATTATTCAGCCAAAGGGGAGGTACGAGGAAGTGTGAAGAGATGACAAATAGGCATAGAGTACCGCCTTAAAGTCTTTTATTATCACACCATTATTGTTGGAAAACCTGTTCCATTTAATCCACCGATGATATCTTTACTCATTTACATAGTACATAGTTCACATTGATGACGGATACGAAGGTTAAACAAGGTTGTTTTAACCCAGTACTGTACTTTATTATGCTGGCTGTGTTGTTAAGCAAGGGTGAATTGGAAATCTGGCACCTGTATCTGACCTTGGGCTGATGATTTCACCTGGGGGCGCTCTGCCAGTCTGCAGCTAGTAAATGCTGCTGCGTAAGCACAAAAACACACTCCATTCTAATTTGCTATTCAGACTCACCCTCGCAGTGATGTGTTAGTGAATGTGATTGGGTGTAGGTTCATTGTTACAGCTATGCTGAAGCCCGAGGAAACATGAACAGGGGAAACACTCAGTGTTTTTTTTTTTTTTACTCATTTGTAATCTTTCTCTCTTCCATTGTGTCTTTATTTATTTATTTTTTATCATTTATTCGCGGTTTGTGTTTATTTGATAAAATAATGGCATTGAGCTTGATAAAGATACTATATAAATGTATTATTATTATTATTATTATTCCTCTCCACACGTCTCTCCTCTCCTCTCCTCTCCCCTGCGCTCCTCTCCTCTGCCTGTGTTATACTGAGTCACTGTACAGCAGCGCTGCTTGACGGTCACGTGATTTAAAAACTGCCTGACAACATCGAAGCATTCGGGTTAGCATGCAGCAACACACAGCCTAGTCGTAGCAATGCACCACACACATACACAGCAAATGCACAAGCGCATGCAATCTGTATTTGTGCATGCGACATATATTACATAGTTACCACAATTTCATCACCGCAATCAGATTTAATAGTCACGCGCTACACCCACGCTGTTGCCTTCTAATTATCATTATGTTCAATATTTACATTAAAACCCATAATTATATATCATTTTACAAAGTTGCGCTGCAGGATGTGGCTATAAATAGGACCGTAAAACAGTACACCTTTGTAGTATAATAAATTAGAACCAACTGAAGAACATGTGATGTCATAGTTAAATATTGACTTCCATTCATTTGAATCTTCATGTTAATATTGTCTTATTTGAAATCTGGACATGCTCGCAGAACCCAATCCTGTGGATTGTTAGAGCTGCCATTGGCATCACTATTGCGACAGCAATTACCAATCAATATTGTACTACAGACGTACTGTAGGTTGCTTTACTTCTTTTCAGCTACTTCTGTTTTTCTTTCTTCCTGCTTTAGAGTGTGGCACTTCTCTTTAATACCATTTGTATGTGTCCGTGTGTGCAGGTCGATCTGAGCAGGAGACATGAGGTGGTGGTGTACGACCAGAGCACTAAGGATGCTGGGCAACTTTCCAAAGATGGCTTTGTCCACATTCTACTGAGCAAGCTGGATGGGACATTCCACAAAGTGTCCCTGCTTACAGGTTATAATGCAGCAATGCATATTTTTATTTACTAATACATGTGCTGTTTGTATTTACCTGATTAAAAACAGTATAGGGCTACATTACCAACAGAGGGTGCTACTTTCAACGTCTTGTATAGATTCGACTTGTACACTCTGACATTTCTTTTCCTCAAAGGTCTTTGTTTTATTTATTTATTTGTTTGTTTGTTCTTTTGCTCTCAATCATGTATTAATTTTTTATTAAAGACAGTATGACTTCCCGTAGCTCTCTGCACTTTGGCTATCCATCTTTACCCTCCCCGCACTGTTCTCATGGACACTGCCTTCACACGTTGGTGCCTGATTTGAGGCCTTGGTAATTATTCCTAACATGTATTTGATAGAAACAGGTGCCCTTGCTTTCACCTTTTGAACTTTCTGTGGTTCATCTAGTAACACTTGCATGACATGACAGTTCTGATGTCAGCTCTATCTAAGAATACACACTGACCCAGAGGCCTGCTCTTGGAACCTCATGTACGTCGTGTCAAATAAAGTCACTACAGCAAAAGAAAAAAAAAAGGCTCCACAGACAGACTTCAGACTAGCGCCTGTGATAGCAATGTATGATTAGAATTATAGTAGTGTTGAATAAAATAAGACTCTGAAACTGCAATTGCAACGTAATTTATTGAACTTTCCAAATAGCATAATTTGTTACAGTGCTATTAGTTTAGACATAATAAAACAACATCCCAACAGCACCCATTTATCTGCACATGAATACTTCCAGTCAACAGCAAAATATTGGCAAGCTGGTAACTGAATTATAACCAAGAAACAAGAGGAAGAACTGATCGTTTTCTTGAACAAGCTTTCTTGCCACACAGAATATTTCTGCCAGTCAATACCGTCCAAAGATGGACAGTGCTGAATGATCACTGTTCATTGTAGTTTGGCAGTTTCCCACTCTGAGACACCAACCAGTTAATTTTCATGTTTAGTATCAACAAATCATTAGTCTGTGCTGGATTCTGGCCAACCAGGACTAAATAAAAAAAACTACCCATGTTCTGCTATAATTACTTTTGCTGTGATGCGAACATGGTAATGCGTTTTGTTAAAGTTATGAATTTCCAGATCTACTGACCCGTATGCAACGTATCCCATCATAACCATAATAATCAGTTTTCTTTCTAAATCATAATGGCTTTTGCTTTCTCCAAACCCCCCTGCTCAAAATATTTCACCGTTGAATAGTAACCCAAATCTGTCTGCAGATTTGAAGAAATGTAAAAAATTGCAAAGCTGCTCTTACGTTAATCTATGATTGTGTGCTTACCCCTGCCCTGTTGTGCTCAGTTTGGGGATTAAGTCTCAGAAATCAGTCAACCATAATGATGCGCATGCATTTCTTTTCACAAAGCTCCCTTGAAACTTGCCGATTCTTAATTTGCCATGCTTAATACTCTAAGCCTGCACTTTCTCTCACTCTCTATCCTGTTTTATTCCCATGCTGTGTGTCTCTGGTCTACAGTAAGACACAGTACAGCGTGGAATCACACTTCTTCCATTCCAATGGCTGCTGTTTCCATGCCAACATAGAACGATAATCTCCAGAGGTGGGAGCCAGTGGGGCTGGGCGCCACGGAAGCCTCCGGAAAAAATGAGGTCAATGGAAGTTAATGGGAGACTTGGTTGGCTTACAGATGTGGGCATTTTTGGGGGAGGATGGAATGGAGGGGAGCCCTGTAACCACTTTAAATTGGCTGGGTTTTATATATGATGGCTTGCTCATGAGGAGGGAAGCCCCTGGCCTGGACTGAACAGCTTGTGCCCTGGTTATTGGCTGTTTATCTGCTTCAAAGCCCCCGACCCTCCCAACACTGTTAAAAGCTAGACTCAGCGGGGGCATGCTGATTTCATTAGGGCCATGTTAAGGCCGCACTCATCACGAACACCTCTTGATCATCTTTGATGTGAGCTTGAAAGGAAAGATGATGTAATCCTAGGGAATGGGTTCAGTCCACTTTTTGTGGGCTTGTGTATGCTCTGTATTAATATTATGGAAACAACACGCCTGGTTCTCATAGAGCTGGCAGCCATGTTGTTTTTACCCATTGTCTCTTCCTTCAGACTGGGCTGTGCTTCAACACTCGAGGAATAGGTCATGACTGTAATTCGTGCAGTTATGAAACAAAAGACCACAAATTCATGATTTATTCCACAAATATGCTACTGCTTTGTTAATTTACAAAGCGCTCACTATGTCTACCTAGTTTGGCTAGTACATTGGCCTGTTTTTGAACCACAGCTTCAGACACACACCTGCTGGAATGAGCTCACTTCATAGAACACACACGAGTGTGTAAAGACAGCACAGTCTCGCTACCTTCTTCTGTTGCCAGCACCGTAGTTCACCTAGGCCTTTAGATGATGAATTATCCAGCGTGGAGCTGAGTCTAGGAAGAATCTCTTGCTGAACTGTTCATGATCTTCATTAGTACTGTACATTTAAGATAAAGAGAAGGTGATGAATAGGCAAAGTGAGGCGCATTATCTGTCTGAATGGAATCATTAATATACAGTGGTGGCCAAATATAATAAGAGAACATGTGCCATGTATTATAGTTCTCCCAGTGCACAAAACGGGTGATGTCACCGATTACTTCAAGCCTATCTGACTGAAGAGTTGTGCAAATTAGAATCAGCTGGTTTAGTGATTCTGTTGTGAATTTCTCTACATGATCTTCAGGGAGCAATCGAGCAGCCCGGCCTTGAGCAACTGACCCCAGAGTACTGCAGATGTCTGTTTGACCGTATACCCATACAGTATACCGGATCATCAGGTTTAAAAAAAAAATAATGTACTTCATATATTGCATAAAAGAACAGGGTATTTTTATTGTCTTGAGTGTCATCATTTAAAACAGCATTAAAATTTTCACTTTTGTCTCAATACTGTTGGACACCACTGTTTATTCAGATTCATATTTGCCTTCCTGGTGTACATGTGTAAAAAATAGCATTAAAACACAAACCCTCTCATGTGCCAGTGTTGGACACACACTGAATATGTGTAGGTGTAATAAGAAAATGACTGCAGAAGACATTATGGGAGCTAATTAACAACAAGCCTTATCAGAAGCATTAAACGGGTAAACATAAAATCTTTAAGGTTAATTTTTTTAAATAATTTTAAATAAATTTGGGGTGGCACGTTGGCTGAGTGAGGGAGGGAGGGAAGGAGGTGTCCCCCCAAGTCTTCTTGAATAGGCTCCAGGCCCTCCGTGACCCTGTACAGGATACACAGTATAGAAGATGAATGAATAAATAAAAATATACATTTGGTTTAGAATTGCTAATTGCTACACACAATTCATTCAAAATACAGCAGATCAGTATAACATGCACGCATGTAATTGCAGTGTAATTTGACTTGTGTCCAGTTTACATTTCAGTTTTGACTTGAAGGTGATAAATTGCAGAATAAACACTACCATAATATTATTTGACAGCACTGACATTTTCCAGTTGTGCTCTTTGGCTACAGTTGAGGCCTTGAAAAAGCCGGAGTAGCTGAACTCACCTCTCAGCCTGGTAATTAGCCATAATAAACCTGAATGTGAATTTGTCCTTGCTTCCCCAAGTGGAATCGACATGTTATTTCCTCTCAAACATAAAACTGCTGATAAAACTGGTCATTTTTAAAAACCCGCTACTGTTGGAATGTATCTCCCATGTTGCTCTTTTTTGTCTGTTTGTTTTTACAGCGTAGCATTAATAACCTCACACACACACACACACACACACACAGTTTCCATATTCACACTGTGAACACTGGAGATCACAGTCCTGCACTTTCACACCTTGCTCAGGAGGAATTTAATTAAATCGTGACCTTCCATAGATGTCCTGTGTGTGTTTATATGCATGTGTGTGGTTCTGTGAATGTAGGTGTCTCTATCCTACAGATGTGCACTGACTGTTTTTAATCTCCTCCACTGTTAGCCTGCGTTGCCTTCACACTGCAGCAGGGTATATGGTGTTTCTGTAATAAAGCAGTTTCTCATGTTGTCACTCCCATTTAATGGTGAACAGAAGGAACATGATGACGGGGAGGAGATGCCTGAAGGTTGATTCAAGTCGAAATCAGATTTTCAACGTCTTTCGTTATGCATGGTTTTTTTTTTTTTTTTTTTAGTTTAAATGTGACAAGGTGACTAAGTGTAAATTCTAAAAGACTTTTTAGGCCACCGAATCCTGGGCAATGTTCGGATTGAGGTGTTACAGCACAGCACAATCAAAAACAAGAACAGGCCCAAACAGGAACCACCATATCACGGGATTGTTTATTTCCCACCAACTTGAGAAACAACTAGATCGCTGACAACAACACTAAACCTGAGTTCACACAAGCAAGCGACAAAGCAACAAGCAACTCCTGTGTAAGTGTGACATCGGGACATCGGAGAGCGACGGGTGACATTTAGACAGAGATTTCTCGATTCTATGCAAATTAGGAATGACATTGGAAGAGCAACTAATCCACGTGATTGCCTCTAGAGAACTTATCAGACCAGTCCTACGAAGCGGGTTGTTTATTACCAGAAAATTTTGTTCCTATGTGTTTTTAGCCACCATTCAAATAACGAAAAAAACAAAAAATTCTGAAGGTATAATAAGGCAAATAGTCTACACATGGACAAAAGAAACATTGCACTATAAAAACAAATACAAATGTGCTGGTGTGAAAATCCAAAATTTTAATTCATAATTTTGTTAGCCTTGGTACATTAACAACAGAGGTACGTAAGCAACCTCACATCTACTTAAGGGACAAAAACATTTCCATGTGATTGTCCAGCTGGCATGTCTTGGTATCGAAAGTTAGTAAAACATTCTGATTGTGCAACATTCTGATTTTACCATGCCCTGTTTAGACAAAACAGTTAATACTACAACTACAGTAGGTGTAACGTAAGCAGACATCGAGTTTCCAGGAATACCATTTCCAGGCTGGTTCCAATGCTGATCCCCCTACTGTAGGTCTGGAAGGCCAAGAGTGACGATGCCAAGACAAGACACGATCATTTTATATCATTTGAGAAATCGCACAGAAAATGGTGCCGCTACATTCGTTGGTATTTCTGGGTTGCATATGTTAAGTTGAGGCGACTATTCAACAACATTTGACTTGCTTGACGTGCAGGGAGATCGTATCCTGGGCAAATGTTGACTCTATATCATCTTCATCATCGTCATCATCATGTGAAATTTTTTCATTCTGGTGCTGATGGGGACAGATTTTTATATAAAATGTAACTTTTTTTATTTAACAGAAATACATTTCGTAAGGAATTTATATGTGCAATTTTTTTTTGTCCATGTGTATTCATAATAAAAATGTGTATTTGTACTATAAAAATCTTTATGCTATTGTGCTTCCTAAAAACATGAGATGCAAACATTGAGAGTTTGAATGACAAAATTATACAGATAAGCATTTCTTTTTCTTATCTCTCTTTTTTTGTAATTCTTGTGCTTATTTGTGTATGGTGTTGCTTGGTTAGTGATGCTGAATCACTATTAGCAGGAAGCACTGCTGCTTTCTCTGCATATAAGTGCATTCATTTCTGTTGGTGGCCAAGGAGAAAATAAAGGGTTCCACTGTCTGGTGCCAGAGATTCTGGTAATTTTGCAGTAAAAAAAAATGAAGCTGTCCTTTAGTTATTTTAGGCATGCTTGAATAAGTCAGAACTGAATCAGGCATTATTTTTAACAATAACGTAATGTTATTTAGTTCAGAGTGAGCTGCATGATCACTCTATATTCCCTGATCCAGTTTGTGCTTCAGAGCTTTGCTCAAGGGCAAGATGGGCTAGATGTTGGAAGGGAAGCTGCAAGACCTCTTCCTGTGTCTACGTAAGCCACTATCCATTTCTGCCCCAGTGCTGTGTGGTCCGTTCAATGATTTCATTGAGAAGGAGCCACTGGTGCCATTAGGGTGGTGAGGTAAGCTCCCGAGAGAAGCTCATGCTGTGTTATTGTGAACACACGCACACACACACTCACTCTCTCTTTCTCTGCTGAAAACACTGCTCTATTTTTAGTCCAGGCCTCTGTGGTCATCACATCTGGCGCCTGACGGCTAGTTTGTGCACCAAAGTGTTCTCAGTTGGTTTTCCCTACATGCTTTCACTCATCCTGTCTAAAGGTCTGCAAAGGTCAAAGGGTATATGACCTTCCAATCGGTTTCTATGCTGAGCTTCTTACCTTCATGCGCACATTTACACGTGCACGATAAAACGCATTTGAGATGCACTCAGTGGTATCCATTCCTCGCCCTATATTTGCCCTCCTGTTTTTTTGTCTTTTTTTTGTTTTTTCTCTCGTTTTTTTTCTCTGCATGCTCATTGGCCTCAAATTATATGTCTTATGTCAATTCCCAGAAACTAAATAAAGAACTAAATAAATGTCGGAGCAGATGGTGCTGCCAAATTCTTTCAGCATGACGTGAACCCGGCGCACTTCTCTCTTTTCCACTGCTTTCTTCTAGAGCTTTTCCATTTTTCTCCATTTTGCCAAATTCAGATCTGTGAGATTGCCTTTTATGAGATTCCAGCAGGTACCGAGCTGCGTACGCATGCACTGGCCATTTTCCACTTTCTAGGGCATATAGAGGGGTGAAATTACTGTGTTACAGGCCTCTTACTTTACTCTTGCAGAAGGAAACTTGGCTCAGTTTCAGTATAGCAGCAAGCGGTCCTGGCTTCCCTGAAAATTCATTCACGTCTTTTATAAAAGAGCTTACTACTTCTGTGTTTAAAAGCCTTTGCACTGGTCATGTTTAGGTTTTATACATGTCTTTATGCAAAAAAAAAAAAGCTACTTGGTTCTCAGTAATGTTGAAATGTTAATAAGAATATGTATGATTTAAAACTGTAATGAGATCACTTTTTTTTTCTTTTTTTTTTTTACATACAGAGGTTCCATGTTTTGCAACCTCTTGTTTATCTGTGTCTCCTAAAGCTGCCGTGGTATCACAGTAACATTTTTAGGAAGTCAAACAACTCTTCAAACACTTTGTGAATTCTAGGAAAAGTACAGCAAAACTCAGGAATACACACTTGTGCACATATACATGCATTAGCTGACACCGACGCACACTGAACTGTTGATGTAACCCCGCACTCATTTCCTGATAAGAGATCTTTCCATTCCATCCTCTGCTAAATTTGGACTTTCCACTCGGGCCCAAGGCCCCTGTGTGAAGAATGCAGACTTTGTCATCATTTAGACTCTTCCTGATAGTATTCCTCCTCCTGTCAGCTTGCACATCCTCCCAGTTGTGTAATGCTCTGGAGATTTGTCTTCTGCTCCACATGACATCATGGCTCTCTAGTGGTAGCAGCAGCATCTCGCTTTTCTTCCTGCTTGACTTCAACTTCAAACCAACAAATGTGCCCAGCTCCTCAGGAGAGACCAGCTGAAAAACAAGTGTACATACATTTTTAGTGAAGTCATAGCATGTACAAATGTATAACATATTTCTCTTGCTGACTGGATCATTGGCGGCTTTGCGCAATCCTGCCATGTGACCTCTGTTAACAAGTGTGGAACGCTCAGCTCTCAGTGATTTCATCATCACCTTTGTTCTCCAGTTCAGACCACTCTGTTTGTCCCTAGTGATTCAACTCCTAGGGGCTGTTAGGAACGGATTTCATGTTTTTAATTTTTAACAGCTCTGCTGTCGTCACTGAATATGAAATTAAATATTTTTTGAAGGTGTTTGAACATTACGTTCGAACCCTTCCTAATATATGTTAGGAGGGTTGCTTGTACTTATTTATGACTAGTTACCGTGCAGCTGATTATCCAGGTCTCAAATGGCATAGCTTTATGCAGTGATTGCACTATAATAAGTTCAGAGTCAGCAACATCAATATTATATTTCCTCTGATATGGTTACCAGTTTCTATGGTGAGAAACAGGATTCACCAGTATGGAGCAGGCATTTATCCTGTTTCATTTTGGAAGATGCTAGATAGCCGACTATTCTCTGATCATTACTGCTGAAGAAAGTTTATTTGTTATACAAGAGGTTATTTGAATCAGTTTCAGTGGAATTGTCATTAATATATTTTATGGCAAATTTATTAGATAAGATGCTTTAGATTATGGGCAAATTCATGTCTAACTACTTATCACATACTGTCTGATATTTCGGAAGTCTAAAGCACATTGTCAATTTGCAGTTGTCAATTTAATCACACAACCTGTTGTGATTTTGTTTTATTGCACTTCCCATTTTCTCATCTTCCCTTAATAAATTCCTGCCTAATCTTTAGAACTTTGGAGGGAACACACACACGAAACGAAAACGACTGTTTATTATTCAACAACTTGATTAATGTTAGTCTAGCACTCCTGTTGTCGAGTCCGCCATCAATACCAATATTAATTTTTTATCAGCCTCCAAAGATCACATGTCACAAGCAATGACAAGGTTCTTTTAGCTTCAACATTCATTGCTAGCAGCCTTTGTTTTGATCATCATGTCAGGGTTCAAACTTATGAAAAGTTTAATTTTCAAAAATCACTGAAATATGAAAAAAGTAAAATTTCTTATTTTACCGTCTTTGTTAGTAATAACATGACCTATTTGTTTGGAATCCCCCCCCCATACACACACACAATATACACAATAGTCTTTCTCATTTTACCGTCACTGTCTTTGTCAGTAATAACATGACACATTTGTTTGGAATCCCCCCCGTAAACACAAACACACACTATTAGGGATGTAACCGTATTGTAAATACCGTCGTGCCGCAATAACAATTTGTTTCAATAATACCGTGGTCGCATGACTCGATAAAATGACAGGTCTTCTGAGAAAAGTTTGCTCAGGCGAATGGAGCGAACGGTAGGTAGCGGGAACTACAATTCCCATTCCCATCCTACAGATCCAGTAATGCGCACATCCGATTTAAAACCCGCTTACTCCGTAATGATTAATTACTCTTTCCATCTCTTT
>JAOTQY010000010.1:7679395-7698084 GCA_026413445.1 Dolichallabes microphthalmus
GCCCCCTTATACTGGGACTTCAGAGCTTTCATCTCCTTCCTGATGTCATGTATCTTCGCTGCTCTCTGATTTTTCGTGTAAGAAGTCCCGGAGCTTCGCTTCTCCTCCTCCTCACCAAACCGTTCAGCTGCAATGCTGACAATGATTGTAGTCATACCTTGAAGTTTCCGGTCAGCCTCTCCCTTTGTTGTTATCTCCAGCAGTTGGTCAACATCATTGTCAAACTGCTCCCACAGTGACGTCTTGGTGGCTGCAGGCCATTTAATCCGCCTCCGATTTGAATTGATGTTTAAGGGATTAGTAGGCAGCACTTGGAGGTTCCGGGCACTGTGGGGTGACTCCGGGCCAGGCTCCTCCTGCGTCTCACCAGGTTGAACACCTGTGCGTTGTGTTGCTCCTGCTCCCAACAAACACTTCATATTTAAATAATATGCCATAATAAATCTAATAAAACAGGACAAGACAATTTTTATTATCACTCACTCTCACACATTGTCTATACCGCTTAATCCTGTATACAGGGTCGCAGAGGACCTGGAGCCTATCCGAGGAGACTTAGGACATGACTTAAGCAGGGTACACCCCAAACAGGGTGCCAATCCATCACAGGGCATACACACATACACACTCATTTCACACTATGGGTGATTTTTTGGGGCATGCAAATTAGCCTTATCTGCATGTCTTTGGACTGTGGGAGGAAACCGAAATACTCGGAGAACACCCACCAAGCACGGGGAGAACAACTGTGTGCAAACTCCCTGCACACAGACCCGAAGCAGGAATCAAACCCCTTGACCCTGGAGGTCAAGGCGACAGTGCTAACCACTAAGCAACAATGCAGCCTACAATTATTATTATTATTATTTTTTTTTATTATTATATTTTTATTTTAATAAACTTTATTAAAATATGAACCAGTTATGAACCAGTTCTTATGAATAAATGTAAAAAGTAGTAGGAATGAAATAGTGAACTACCCATTAGCAACAATGAATAATTTATTACAGAAACCTTAAAATGAACCTTAAAAATGTTACAAGTGGATTTCCATCCAGCTTTAGAAATTCACTCACTAAAGGACTTAATGACTAGGATGGATTGTGGGACACAGCCCATTCCTTTCATTATCACCAGCCCACATGTCTCTGGAGTATATTCTGCAATGCCACACTAATAAATGAATAAATGACAGCTTGTTAAAATAGGCTATTGTAGAGCAGCAGGCAGTGGGGCTCTCATGGGGCCAGGAAGAGCTCTACCAACA
Source organism: Dolichallabes microphthalmus (assembly GCA_026413445.1). Taxonomy (NCBI): domain Eukaryota; kingdom Metazoa; phylum Chordata; class Actinopteri; order Siluriformes; family Clariidae; genus Dolichallabes; species Dolichallabes microphthalmus. The sequence goes on from JAOTQY010000010.1 coordinate 7,680,663, forward strand.
TGATTTTCTCTTTACAAAGCACATTATGGAACAAGCTACATGTTTTATATTGTGGGTTTGGGCGATAGAGAAAGAGAGATGAAATAATCTACCTCTTACACAAACCTACAATAGAAAACATGTGTAAAGGATAGATGAAATGATCTACATAGATTCTATGGAAATAGATCATTTCATGGAGTATGGTTTTGAGGACATGAGTATTTGAGTGTTTAACTCATCAGTATATCAGTATATGCAGTGGCCATTTAAATTGTGCTACTATACAGTATGTGTTGGAGTTTATGTACATTGTAATGGTCACCTAACATCAATAGAACCTATTTAAGCTTTTATGCAAGTATTACAAATATAGGATATAAGGTTCATTTATATTTACATTAATTCAGTTATATCATAGTTACATTTATTCCGGGGCAGGACCTTGCTTAAGGGCAGTGCATGGATTCAAATCCACAACCTGCCAATCTATAGCTCAAAGTGTAAAGCACAGAGGCACCATTAGCAAATATTGCAAAATCTTCATTTCTTTCCTTTTTATTAATACACAGTGACTGTGTCTGGAATATGTTTAGTAAAAACCCACTTCTCTTTCCAGAACAAATCAGCAGTCACGTGTAATAGAATTGGGAGATAATGCATGACTACACACCACATCAATGTTAATGTAATTGCTTTATAAAAGGAAATGGTAAGACTTTTACCCATTAATACTCAAATTAAAACCAGCATACAGTCACTCCTTGTTGGAAAACATCAGTGGAGGTAAACCAGAAACTAGATTAGAAGAAACTGCATTTGATTATTATAAGGCCTTTGAGGACATGTGTATAAACCACAGTGTATTTCTAAAGTATTTGGCAATTGAACTCTCTGAGACATTACAGACAGTCATGAAAGGGTGACATTAGGAAAGGTTTATTTATATTTATTAAACTACTAGGGTAAATTCTCTATCTTACACAGAATGTGTACTATTTATGTTTTTTAGGTGAAAATGTTAAAGGTAATGCCAAGTGGGAAAGAGTCCACGTCAAGTCATTGGAAAGCGGCATTGAGAACAGAAGCGATAAGTATATCAGCTCCAAGCCTTTGGGGAGGACTGAGTCAACAAAAGCACTCTGATAAGTCTGTTGTTTAAAAATGCAGTCCAGAAACCTGGAGAACAAAGATAATGCTCAGTTCTGCATAGAAACTAGATTGAGCTGCCTAAAAACAAACAATGAAAATGCGATTCAGTTCCCTCAGTTCCTAAACAACCATGTCAGGTGGCACATCCCATGGTCATGGAAAATATATTCCTGTGTCTTAAAAGAGTCAAATTATTAACCTGCATCAAGCGAAGAAATGAACTAAGGATACTGCTAAAATTACTGGATTCGCCTTAAGAACTGTCCAACAGATTATTAAAACCTGGAAGGTGCTGAACCTTCAGCCTACCAGAAGAAATATGGTCAGAATTAGGTAATGTGCATTGTAAAAAAAAATTTTTTAAGTAAGAATGCAGTATTTCCACACACACACAATACAACAAGAATTCACATGATTTGGACTAAACAGCTGTGTGACCAGAAGAAAACCACTTGTTATAGTGAGACTAATAAGGAAAAAAGCTTAAATTTGTTAAGAAACAAAGATTACATAAAGATGTACTGAATGACCAAGTTTTCCTATCAGTGCATTTTATTCCCCTGGTGGCACAGGCATATCCAGACAATACCAAGATTAATTGGGCTCAAATTGTGAAAGAGCATGCAGAATCATTTTCACACATAAACTGTCCTGACCTTTCAACCACATTCACATTTTATGATATGCTGGAGAAGACCCTATGGAGTGACTGGTGTTATCAATAAAAAAATTAAAAAAAAAAAGCCAAAAATGAAGGCAACTCTGATTATAAATAAATATTGTGAGTATGTATATGATACACCATGGCAAATGTGCACCATATAGAGGGAAATTTAAATATAGTGAATTAAAACCAAAAGTACAGATTAGCAATTAAATAAGGAAAGCTAAGCCTTAAAGTGCACAGGCAGAGATTCTGATGAGAATAAACAAGAGCTGAATTCAGGCAGGAGCATAGAATAAGCTAGATTTTTGTGTGAACCTGAATGAATTTTAGTGACAGTTTGCCCTTTTACAATTAGATCAGATCTAGTTTGTTCCCAGAAAAGTTCCTAACGTTTCTCGGTTCACTAATCTCTCTCTCACTCATTATCTATACCACTTATTCTAGACGGTGTTACAGGAGGCCTTTCCAAGGTGACTTGAGACTCGGTATACCTTATACTGGGTGCCAATCCATCAAAGGGCACACATACATGCATAATGAGGAATTTTTACATCATGTCTTTGGACTGCCGGAGTAAATCGGAGTACCCAGGAAAAAAACCCCCACTAATGACAGGAAGGACATGCAAACTCCGTCACACATACTGACTGAGACAGGAATTGAACCCATGATCCTGGCGGTGTGAGGCCACAGTGCTTACCATTACATCACCATGATGCCTACCAATTATCTAATAATATATATTTATCAATACCCCATACTTATTCCCGGGATTTTAGATTATTTAATGCTGATCTGCTTTTATGCTAATTTATATGGTGTTCAAAAACCTTGAACTTTAATTGTAAATTAACAATCAGTTCAGAAATGTGTTTCAGTAACCGACAGCAAATCCAACAATTACGACATAGTTTCTTTCATATTGTTGACCCAGAGTAAGATTCATTGTAAACTATACAGCAATAATATGTTGTCATGTAAGTATAATGCATCAGTTCTGCCTCTGTTCAAAGCTGCTTTTATCCACCAACTCTAAAGCAAATGTACAGCAAAATGGATGCAAGGTAACAATAAACTTTAATTAAAATAGATAAGAAAAATGCTCAGGAGAGGGGTGTGTTAAAATGCACCAATGCATAGTATGACACATTAAGTAAATACAAACCAAGGAAATGGTTCATTTAGGAAAAATACCTGAACTGGCATGGCCCACAGGTTGGGACACAGGAAGAAGAACCACATCAACTGGTTGGTGTCTATGGCAACAAGGTTGCAGATTTGTCCCACAGTCATCTCTCCCATAGACATGTTTGAGGTGCACAGACGCATGATCTTATTGTAAATCTTTGTCTATTTAAGACAAGACCACAAAGGCAGGAAAGGCAAATATTATTTATATGAAGTTGGTTATAAAAAAAATTAAGAAAGAATGCATTAAATGTTTGTGTTGGTATGGTACATAAAAAGTTTCACTTGTATATATAATCTATTAATCTATACAAGCTTGTATATACCTGGATGGCTCCCCTAAGGTTGATGCCAGTTTGAATGGCTGAATAATAGGAGGCTTGTAGAAAAGTCCTTTGCAGAAGCAGAGCAAAGAACAGCAACACAGCCAGTACATAGGCATTAGCGAGAAACTCCTGCGAGGAGATGAAATAGACCCCCAAGAACTGTGCCTGAAACAAGATACAGGAAGTACATCTCAGTTTGAGGGCAGCATCAGAGTACTGGTGCCCTTATTTCATCATGTTCTACACAGTAGGAAGGGAATCTTCTGACTCAAACACACAGATTGAGCAAATCAGTGCCTTGTTTGTTTTTTTGTTTGTTTGTTTATTTCAGCATATCAAAGGTAACCTTGAAAGCAAGAAAACTGTTCGATAAAAATAAAAATCTGAAGTGGCTGCACCCTTATCTTATATAGTTATTTTGCTGTGGTAATATCAAAGAAGAGAGAGCCTGCAGAAAATATATCACAAGAGACTAAACTCTTATCTATTTTCTCAAAAGCCAATCTATACATGTGCAAATTACAATTCAGAAAAATCATTTACTCTTTTCATAAGCAGGTCTATTCACATGTTAATACACCTAAGCGCATTTTTCACAAGGTCAGGGAAAACAGGGCTATCTAGGGAAATGGCCATTGTCTTTGTGTGTAGGGTGTCTTCTTCAGTGTAAAGCAACTGTTTTAATTGTACATGGCCAAATGCAAAATCCGATCAATTTAGCAAAGGTTCCAATTAAAATAAGATCTTCAGCCTGCAGCCGTAGTCAAACACACTGAGGAGAGTGAGGTCAAACGCAAAAGGGAACAATAGAAGTAACCACAACTGAATAAGGAAATAGAGTTGTTAATAATTCATACCTGTCTTGTCACCCTGTGTCTCACCAGACATATGCATATGAGCAAAAACCTTGACAGGATAGTAATCCACAGAAAATGCAATAATCACATTTGGTGTTTTTTTCCTGTCTGCTGCATTATTCTAATTGTTCTAGACACGCCGAACCATTTCTGTAATTTTTATAATATAAATTAATCACATTTTTTTGAGTCTGTGAAAGCCATTACTGAGCAAGCTCCTCATCAAATCAGAAGAGATAACCTTTGTCAAGATGTTGAGAGAGATTATTGCTACGTTAGGTAGATCGCGATATTATATTGAATACAAGAAGAGGGAAGAAATATGAGAGCCTGCAACCATCCTGTTCATCCAGTAAATATTTGATGAAGATTGATGAGAACCTCATGGCTCTGAAATGCAGAACTTAAGCATCCATATGAAGTGAATAAGAGCAGATGCAGCAATCTAATCAACCTTGAAAAGACCCTCTCAAAGATGGTGGTTGCTTGACCCTGAAGGCAGCACCAGGACAATCAGCGAATGAAATAAAAACAGTTTTTTCTGCATGAAAATGGCCAATTAGCAGCACTGAAATACACTGATTAATAATGTAAGGATAAGTGTAAGTAAGTGTAATGAAGGTTATTGTGAGCCAGTGTGGAGAACATATCATTAAGATGCTCTTACCGGTGCCTGAATTGTGTGGTTCTTTTTGCTGAGGTGGTGCACAATACCCGAGATGCATAATGGCCCAGCAAAGCCCAGCAGGTCAGCCAGGAAACGGAAGGTAATGCTTAGGATCAAGGGCTTCCCAAAAGCCTCACGTAGAGCCCTCCAGATCCACTGAGGTCCCTGTGGCTGGAGACCATCAGGCCTCTTTTACACAAAAAGAGAGGGAAAGGAAGGGAAAAGAAAATATGACAGGCAATAGGTGCTCCCAGAAGATCTTCTGACAGGACTATAATAAAACGCAAAGACTGTTCCAAGAGCTCTACCAAGTGCAAAAGGCTTCTGCAGTTTAAAGTTGGTATATAAGCAACACTTGAGAAAGTCATTCTCTGGTAAAGCAAGGTATTACCAGCATTGCAAGTAATAATATAAAATTCTTAAAATGCTGTACACCAATTGTGATAAAAACATGTATGGTTCAAAAGATAAGGCTTTTCCTTTTGTGTCTAAAGTCTTTTCATTTCACAGAAAATCATTACTTATGCATTAATAATAAATTATATGACTCAACCCTTACTTCCCTGCTGTCTCATCAAGTATTTGAGTGCAGTATTGTAATTCAGAAGAATGGTCTTATAATTACATCAAGAATCACGTCACATCAAGAATGTTAAATTAATTTCTACAAATTAATTAATGATTCTTTTGAAGTATTTATTTAAGATAAAATTTTATTTAAAATATTCAAAATCCTTAGATTTAGGTGCTGTAGTACCAACACCACACAAATAAACAAGTTTAATTTCTTCTACAAAGATATTGTTACATGATACATTTTCTATCATCATTTATTAATTGTGTATGTATAAAAAATATTTTATTGTTCTAACTCACTCACTCATCATCTATACTGCTTAATCCTATATTCAGGGTTGCGGGGGGCCTGGGGCTGATCCCAGAAGACTTGGGGCGCAAGGCAGAGTACACCCTGTACAGGGTGCCAATCCATCACAGGGCACACATACATACACTTACTTACTTAGACACTCATGCACTACATGAACGCTAATTAGCGTAATCTGCATGTCTTTGGACTGTGGGCGAAAACGAGAGCACCTTGAGGAAACCCACCAAGCACGGGGAGAACATGTAAACTCCAGACAAGAATTGAGCCTGACTGGGAATCGAACCCGGACCCTGGGTTGCCAGGCGACAGTGCTAACCACTAAGCCACCGTGCCGTCAATTTTATTGTTCTAAATAATATAAATTAACATCAAAATTAAAGACTTCATTTATAGAATTAATAAATTAATAAACAAGTTTATTATCATAGTTGAATCCAGATGTGGCAGGGAAGAGCTAGAGACGTGACTCTCTTCACATTACTCACACAGCATGTGAACACTGATGCATTACCAAAGCCACAACATTTATTTACTGTACCTACAATTCCCTCACACAAAAACATTCACACAGCCCTTCACATTCCCACAAACAGACAGTGACACCCCACTGAGGGTCAACATGTCACCACATTCACAGTGGAACATCCTTGATCTTCCAGTCAACGGAAGGAAGTATAAGTGGAAAATAAAAACCTTCTACCATGACTCAGGCATGCAGCTTGTAGGTTGCAGTGGATCACTCAGAACCAAATGAACTCTATTACCACTATTAAATATATACACGAGATACTGAGTGCTCATTCAAGTTCAATCCACATAATAAACCTTTCAATATTATTGACAGAAAAGCTTGTAACAATTCTGTTACCTTCTGAGCTTCAAAAGCCTTGCGCAGATTCAGATAATTAGTGAGTGCCCTCATGGCAATGGGCAGTTTGCCGATGACCTTCAAGTCAATGGGCCGTCTATGAGCAGAAGTGATAAATGTGTTCATCCACCAGTATGTACCCTTAGACAGAAGATTGACGAATGGCTGAAGGAAACGAACACCCAGGTCCTGCAGGTCTTCCGGAGGCTTTACTTCAGTGGGATGGGCAAAACACACATAGCGCTGTACAGACAGAGACAAAGAGAAAGAGAGACAATGAGAAAATACCAAGGTCTTTTATAAACAAATATCAAATAAGACATTACATTGTGGTTACATTGTGAGACTGGACGAATAGGTCACAGTTTTAAAATAATTGACAGGTGAAGTGAATAACATTGATTACTGTATATAATTACAGTGGCATCAGTCAAGGGGTGGGATGTATTAAACAGCAACTAAACAGTCAGTTCTTGATGTTGATGGATTGGAAGCAGGAAGCATCTGAGTAACTTGGTGACAGGCGAATAGTGATGGATAAAAAACTGGGTCAGAGCATCTCCAAAATGGAAAGTCTTGTGGGATGTTCCCAGTCTGCAGTGGCTACCAAAAGTGTTCCAAGGAATGACAACATGTGATCCAGTGACAGGGGCATGGGTGTCCAAGGCTCACAAATGCACATAGTGAACAAAGGTTAGGCTTGCCTACTCTGATCCCACACAAGAGCTGTTGTAGCATGAATTGAGGGGAAAGCTATGCCTATATTGGAAAGGTGTCAAAATACACAATATATTGCAGGGCTGACCGGACACGGTGTTCACTCCAGACAATACCTACAATCGTCACAAAAGCATCAGAACTGGACCATAGAAAATGTGCCCTAGTTCTAATGAATAATGTATTGTTTTTAAAATTTTTACAATTCTTTGGCAGCCGGTGCATGAGATGGCCCCAGGATGCATTTTGGAAAGAAGTCAAGCTGTCAGAGCCAATGTGATGCTCTCAGATATATTCTGCTGGGAAAACTCGGGTCCTGGCACTCATGTGGATGCTAATTTTACACATATACAGTATACTACTTCAAAATTGTTGTTGTCCAAGTACACCCCTTCAGGGCAACGGTGTTCCATAATAGTTGTAGCCTCTTTCATCAGTATAATGTACCTGTCACACTGCAAAAATAGTTTAGGACTGACACAGAAATCAAGGTGTTGACTTGGCCTCCAGATTAAAAATGTGTGGAATGTTCTAGACAAAACAATATACTGTAAAGGCCCTGGCTTGCAACTTATATGCCTTTTCCATTCAGTTCCGTAGGACGTTCGGAGCTAGTGCCCAATTTCGAACCAAATTTCTTTGGTTTTAAGCAAAAGCACCAAGAAAAACTGGTTTCAAGTCACACCTACACTTTTCTGGGTTAGAACAAAGAACTGCTTATATCAGGGGTTGGGGTGGGATTATAACATCAAACTAAAAGTTTGTGACTGCTATGTTTAAAAATAATAATTAATGGACTGCATTGGGCAGCTCAAATGCTTTCTGATAATAATAAAACCAGAAGAACTTTCTCGCAAAGCCATGTTGAAGTTCGCCATTGTTGTTGTTGTGCTTGCCGCTAGCATTTTCCCCCTACTAGCATTGCTGCTAGCATTGCTGGGTACTGTAAGTAGAGATATAATCTAATGTATACAGTGACATAAGTATGTGATTCTCCATCTTAATAGGTTCGCTATTGAACTGGCTCTAGCACCAGACATAAACTAGCACCTAGGTTCACTTTGGTGGAAAAGGGTTATTTACTTTAAAGGACTTAAAGGATGCTTTTTTTGCTGATAGTTTTGCTGATAGAGACCAATTATGACAACAAATCTTCAGTGGTCTTTTGGAGTCCATTCTTGAAAGACGGACCTGTTTGGATTGCACAAGGGGGACTCGTGCAATATTACGCAGGTGGTTTTATTGTTATATTAATGATGCAATATCAAACAAATCTTTGGCTTGTATCTCTGCCTTCCTTTATCTTCCAAGAATGTTTGAAGAAATCATAAACGATGTCTATTAAATATTAAAACATAACCATTTTAGAGATAATAAAAATGAGGCACAGATGTTACTATGATATCACAGCAGAGATGCTAGTTTATTTTCCTTGCACAGCTACTAGACAAGCATGGAATACCGTTGATAAAACAGACTGATGCACGGAGAAATGAAAGAAACCAGAAGTGGGGAAAAGAAATGATAAATACTGTTATGGAGCAGAGAAAAACCACCACACAATTCCTCAATGTCTCTGATTTTAGATAGCAGTCAGAGGGCAGCAGCTTATACAGAAGTAGAAATTCACCCAATTTTCAAGAAGCTGATATTTCTCTCATTGTCTGGATTATGCCAGTAGAGTATATAAGGATAAAGCGGTACAGAAAATGAATGAATGAATGAATGAATGATGTGTAGGCTGGCTGGCCTGAACATGACCCATTGACCTGCCATTGACAAATATTAGCATATTACAGTTAAGTAATGCTGTTACACATCTAACCCTACCCTTACCCCCATTAATACACCCCTAACAAAATTTGCCGCTGCACCTTGTATATTTGGACATTTTTAAGCCACGCCATTATTTTGCCTTTCGTTTATATTTTGAACTACTGTACTCATAAGCTGGAAACCATCAACCCAATCTAGCAGTATTGGTCCAGAGCAGACACAGTTCTGCATCACCTCTGTAATTACTAACAATGACAAATACTGTAATTATATCTACAATGCTGGGATTCGAAGAGACAGCTTCCAGTGCATCATCAGCGCTAGATGTTATTAGGGACTTTACTAGAGGGAAAGGCCTCAAGGAGAAGCATTTACTTATCATTGCAGTGAGTAATCAGGGGGAGGAATCTTGGAGAATCCCGGGAGTTGATGTGGAAAAACTAACAGGATGTTGATAAAAGCTGAAAGGCTAGATTGCGTTCAGAGAGGACACAGATGTACAAGGACTGAGATTTCAGTGTAAACACCGACAATGTCCATTTGACTGGAATAAACTTGTGCTTTGAAATATACTCCAGGGAGAGATTTAAAAAAATACATAACACACACACACACACTCTCTCTCTCTTTATATACAAATACCCATATATGTAGATACAGTACACGCTCAAACATAGAAGTGTAAGCACACATACAGTATACAACACCAGTGTTTATTTCGTCCTTCAGTTATTGCATTTTCCTGAAGCACCTTCTCTTATAATTGTATTAGGAGTTTAGAGGAGCTGATAGTATAGTCAACAAATTTGGGCAATATATAGACTTTCATATTCAATACCACAAATATTGGCTTTGCTTAAAAAAAGTGTTTTCAAAAGACATACTGTATGTTTGAGTTTGGTTTAGGAGAGTGATGAGAGAGATGCTCTCCCTGTCAGGGATGATTTCAACAAACCAAACACCATTAGGGTCTTGGAACTCAAACATTTGTAAAAATATGAACATTTTTTCCATTAATTTCACTGCGGTCACTGAATGATTCATGGTAGGCAATGATATGCTATAAATAAGAAAATTAATAAGCAGCTATAATGCTGATGAATTAAAACCCACTGACCCCATCTTCAAATATGCATACTGTAGAGGCCAAGCTCAATTTCCGAACAAAATGCTGATCCGGTTAATAACTAGTACCAATACTAGTTTTATTAACTATAAGAAAAAACTGTGTAATTACACAGATCAGATGTACTGAATGGGGACGCATGTTTGTAAGAGCCACACTTCACTATGGTGATCAATAAATCTTCACAGCCAAGTTTGGCTGAGATGAATGAATTAGCAGTGCTTATTTATACCATCTTTCAAGAAGCAATAAATAATGAAGTAAAAAAAAAAAAACTCCATCCTTATTACCGTTAAAAAGTGCTTTGATGCTCTTTTTAACATTTACGAAACCAAGATTAGGAAGATTGGCCATAAATAAAAAGATGATAATTACACACTCATGCCCTCATTCACACACTAACCTAATAAGAATGTCTTGGAAATGTGGGAGGAACCCGCAGCACACACCTGAGACGGGAATCGAACCCTTTATCTTGTGGGGGGCAAGGCTACAGTGCTAACCACTATGCCACCATGCTGTCAGCCCAATTATAATCATCATCGTCATCTTTTGTTGAAAGAGTGTGTCTTTCTTCCTTCACAAATGTATCATTGTGTCACAAAGCAACCCACTGCTTCAATACGCTGCTTACTAATTTGTAGTTGATTTTTTAAAATTGATCTGTTCAATATGATGACCAAGCCAATACTGTTCGCAACAACTTCTTTACCAGTATACACAAATAGCATGCCACTTACCCGCCCCAGTATAACGTTGATTTCCACAGCCAGCAGCAAGCCGTAGAGCAGGACGAGGAGCCCAGTCAAACAATAACGCAACTGTCTCATACCAATGCCGTGTTCTGTGTATTTGGCAAACTTGATGGTTTTGGTGATAAATGCCAAGATCCAATAAATAAGCAATGCTGTGAACAAAAAAATTATATTATATTCTGATACTCTAGTGATATTCTGTCTGTTGGATGAGGATCACATGTTACAGTCATGATATAAAGCACGTAGGCCAACATGCACTATATACACACTGTAATAACTGATATTGTAATACTGATAACTGTTGAACCTACAATATCGACTCAAATAAATAATAGGCCATTTGCACAGATAACACATAGCAAGCAGATGATCTAGAACTGTTTAAGGATCAGATCACATAGATGCAGAAAAAAAATATATATTTATATTTTTCCATAATAATTCTTTATATATTTAAAGAATTATTTAATGCTAATGTACTATATTTTATCTAATGTTCTTCATTATCCATTATTCTCATAGACATGCCGCACTGGGAATTTGCTCTAATGTGTGTAATTTCTTTCACTGGCTATTGTTGTCATTTTAATAGCCACTATTCATAGAGAAATTATTTCAGCATATTGCTCTTTATACAGCCATTAATAAGTGTACAATCTCTTGCCATTTACAGCATTAGATGTCATTGCTTGCTCTGTTACAGAACCCTGGCCAAAAGTGTTAATAATGAGTAGGTCAATACCCATGTCCCATATGGTCAAGCTAATAGCCTCTTCAATTAACGAGCATAAAAAAAAACAGTAGTGAAAAGTGAGTTTTTATTCCATTGTGTGTTTTTGTGATGCCCGATGTGAGAAAAGCATGCACCTAGCAACAGCTTGGGAAAATTCGAGGTCTCTATGTTGTGGTAGTAGATTATAGAAGTGATAGCAGCCATGAACGCCAGGGATGCAGGCATGTAGAGATGTAGATGAAGTGATTGTGTAAACCTGTGATAAAAAGAGAAAAAGAAATATAGAGACACATACAGGACAGGGTTAAAACTGTATTCTACAATTCTACATCTCATCTGTAGAATTCCTGATTCTGATTGGTCAGAGGGCATCAATTCATTTTCTACTGTAGAACAGCACTTCTGAATTCAACTCACTGGGAATGCACTTCTTATTAATGCACTTGTTCTCCGTAGTTTCTATAGTAACAGTTAAACTACAAAGGACTTGAATGGCTGACAATTTCTGCACGCTGGTTTATAAATAAATAAATAAATAAATTTATTTGAACATGTGCATAATTTCATGGATTGGCATTTCACAGTATAATCTCCTACACTAGATTGAAAACACTGACTGATGCTAAAGAGCTTCAACTCAATTAATTTAGAGTGGTGCATAGGGATTACCCCGAAGAGACAAAACATTCAATATTGTTGTTCAATCAAGTCAATAGATTATTCCTAGCATCAATCATTACAGTTTGATGCAAAATTTCTAAAGTTCAGGAGTTAAAACCCACCCATCAGAGACAATGCCCTCTGCGATCTCACACACCAGCACAAACAGAAGGATGAAGGTGAGGATCCAGCGCAGGTTGTGTCCAGGAAAATGAAGCCACGTACTGTGATGGATGTGAACCTTTGAGCTCTGGCTGCCCCAACCTATGAACAAATAAACTGGCCATTGATTCCCTGCTGGTGTAGCATTTTACAATTTGCAGTCTTTCCAGCGGATTAACACCAGGCTCACACAGACATAAGGGTACAACATCTGTCACTTAGCTTAATCACATTCATCGAAATCCTGAAGAAGAAAGCTTTAGTGCTCAATGTGTTTTGGCTGCTGACTAGCTCGGTAACAATTGAATAGAGCGCCAAAGCTTTACTCTAGTGCCAAGGCCACTTACCTGCCAATATATTATGGAAATTGGAAGGCTTTGGCATTTCCAGGTGAAAAGATGAGTTTAATCCTAGAGAGAGTAATTCACTTCCTACAGCTTCACCTTGCACATCTGTGTAACTAAAACTCCTCTTTCTGAAGCTTCTTCTGCCATCTCAGCTCATCTCATTTCCCTCTGGTCTCAAAAACTTAGAATGAATTATTTGCTAATGAGAAATATTCCTGTAGATAGCTTATAATACATTGACATAGGAAACCTAGTCTGGCTGAGTTGTGGCATTGTTGTCTGAAGATCTGATAGCTTTAAAGATTATTTGTGAATGTAAGACAGTGTGATGCTTTAATGCTATGCCATGTCTGCTGTGGTTAAGAGCAAGACTGTAACATATGATGCATTCAGCTTATGTCCTAAGAATTCTGGTTTAAGACTATTTTTGGCTTATCTAGGTTAAATTTAGACAAAAATACTTTGACATTTCTTTTACCTTTGGCCCACATAGCGCTTTATGTGTTGGAGACATTTATACCACGCCTTTGTCAATACAGCAAAAACAAAATAATAATAAAAAATCATTAATGCATTACTAAAATATATGTACACCAGAAGGTTGACTGAAGGTTGCTGAGAATTTGTCCGTGCCACTTACCAATGAAGAGGATGGGGAATGTGATGAAGAGGAGAAAGACATGGGGCACCACAGTGAGGGCATCGAGAAAGCATCCATTGTTGAGCACACCATGGTCCACATTGTAGGCGACGGAGTTGTTCTCGTTGCCACAGAAAGACAGGGACATGGTGGAGCCTGGGCTCTGCAAGAGCAGCAGAGGAAAGAGAGGGAGAGGAAAACCAGAGGGAGAGGGGGAGGAGGAAAGGAGAGGTGCTCAGAAGGTGTCGAATCTTATCCGTAGCCAGTTACATCCTTGCTGCAGGTAGAGAGCAGAAAGCAGGTAAGTTCACGTTCTGCATGCACATACAGTCGTGCCTGCATCGGATTTCCCCGTCATCTGCGCAGCTCAAATACATCCCTTTAATAACAGCTCAAGATCAGTGTCAGAAAAAAAAAATAGATGCCCATATACACTTGCTGAGGAGGACAAAGAAATGTTCCAGCTCCTTTCAATTAGAGCTCATAGCTGACCTTGTGAGGATATCTGTGCTGTGTGCCTAAGAGTGTGTGCATCTGTCTGTGCTCACATGACAAGGAATGGTTAGAAGGAGGGAGGGAGAGAGTGGGAGAGCAAGAGCGAGAGACAAGAGAGAGAGAGCAGGGGGGGGAGCTGAAGGAGAGGGGGAGGGAGAGCACGTAGCACCAGCATCATAAAACAGTTCACACATCATGAGCTACGTGTCAGGCATGATGAATCAACCAAGATTGTCAATTTGTATAGAACACCTTTTAATAAAAAATCTTTGCTGCAAATTAAACAAGAATTTAACAATATACCTCTGAAAGCTGAGTAAGAAGCAGACAGAATGCATCATACAAGATCCACACTGACAGTCTTCAAATGATTGATCCATATAATTCCATAACGCATAATTCCCTATAAGTTCATAATGTATTATGCATAATTTCATAATGCATAATTTGACATAATCCATTTCAATATTGAGCCTAGACTGATACAGTATTTAACAACATGTAAATTTTATAGTATAGATATAGATTAAACCAAATTTATTCAAAGTTACAATACATTACTACAGTATTTACCTAACCAGATTACCTGATCCACGCAGAAATCAGTACGCAGACACCCATATTCACCTTTGTCCTTCCTGTCACTTCCTGTCCTGTACCTAAAATCCACCCATGGGAGCCATTGTTCCTACAAAGACATTCTAACACGACTAACTATCAGGCAGCTCCATAAGTAAAAGGATTGGGTGGATAGATGGTGGGTGTCTGGTAATGCACACACACAAACACACACACACACACAAACACACACACACACTGTGTTTAGGATGACTCATTCAGTGAATGAATGGCATTTGCTGCTAACGTCACTATATTTGTCTTCTAATGCAACACATCTATGATCCCTAGCACAGGATTATTTCTAGAATGACTGAGTGGCATAGTCTGAACATCTGGCTGTAGCCTACATTTTTAAGAGACTGACCTTGTTTTATGGTATCATGTCTATTTCATGTTACAAGCACTCATTTGAACAACACACATAGTGTTCCAAGGATTTAACTGTGAATGAAATCTAAGGTTAAATGCAGCTTCAAGGTTATTTATAACGTTGTTTAATAAATAATATATAAATCACTCCCTCTCTCTTAAAGGATATGAAATAAAAAATAAAAAGCCAGAAGTTTCAGAGCCAAGTAATGCTTTGTATAACAATGGTCACCTATTTCTTGTCATGGTTAACAATTTTACACAAAGCTTGAAAGATTTTAATCATTTGGAGTCTCTATTTTTTTAAATTACATGTAACATTACGATTAATAAAAATGATCAATGGAGTCAGTGATTGTAAGCCAAAAACGTTTTTTAAATAACATTTGTTAATGGGGTTGTCCATCTCATCCGTTCACAACTTGACACAACCCTCCCATTTTATCCGGGCTTGGAACATGCAATGGATCCAGTGAGAAACCTACCACTGAGCCACTAATGCCCGTTTGCCCCAGGCTGTTTGCCCAGGAGAAAAACAAGTAATGCAGACAAGCACGTGACTGTACTATTTCACTTTAATTATTTACCCTGTAGCATGTTATTTTCACACCATCATGCTGCTCTGAGAGTACAAGTGCATCTTCTCATGTTGATTTGCTTAGCTAACTGAAATCACGTAGTAATCCATAGACTACAGCATTGTTTATGCCACAAGCATTTTAATACAATGTTGGCAACTATCCAACACACCACACCACAACAGCAACAACAACAACAAGAAAAATGTTCTTTTTTCTCTTTACTGGAAGGAAATATGCTACAAAAAAAACTCTCATAAGGAAAAACCAGTGGTTCTCAACTGTGGTCCTGGAGGACCACCTGCCATGCTCTTTTTTGTGTTTTCCCTGATCTAACACACCCACTGCAGGTGGTCCTCCAGGCCCGGAGTTTAGAACCACTGGGACAAACAAAAAACACTTTAGGCAGCAGTTCTCAACCCTGGTCCCCAAGGGGACCCACAAAACACTAAAATGTGCAGAGCAGGAGGTTCTCCAAGACTAGCATTGGAAAACTCTGACTTAAGGGTTACAAAATGTAAGGTTTATGTTCTTTATGTTATTCAATATTTCCTGTTTTACTCTTATGTACAGTACACTCACTTACTCATTCCCTATACCAATGATACTGTTCAGGGTCACAGGAAGCCTGAAGTCTATCCTGGGGACCTCAGCACACAAGGTGGGGTACAACCAGGATGGGGTGACAATCCATAACAGGGCCCAAAATCTCATACTCACTCACATACTGTAGGCAATATTGGAACACCAATTAGTCTAACCTGCAAGATGTTGGACTATGGTACCTAAAGGAAACCCACCAGGCACGGGAAGAACACGCACACAGACCTGAGGTGGCAATCGAACCTCAACCCTGGAGGTGCAAGGCCACCGTGATAACCTCTTATGTACTGTAGCTTGTTAATTTTTCTTGGCCATCAGGTTAAGTGAGCCCTCAGGCAATTTTCACATTTTTAATTAAACTATATTCTTCTTCATAATGCCCTTGTGACTGAATTAATGTCACAATAACAGAAAGTCAAAGCAAACAAGCAGCCAATCTGAGTAGACAATCCAGTCTTGTTGTGCAAAGCTAAAAAAAACAAAAAAAACACACAGTATGCAGTCTTTCCCTTTGATTTCTTTTACATATCAAACGCTATTCCCAATGTCCCTTGGTGTCAGTGTGAGGTGCATAATGACCTCTCTGCCATCCCAGCAGGAACTTTATTGGTCTGCAGAGGGAACTTGAGTTCAGAGGTTAAGAATGACTATGAGTCATTTATAAACTCGGAGAGCAGCTGGAGCATCCTTGAGATCTGACACACTACATGTATCTACGTTTGTGCTCGTCTGTTGTGGACTTCACTCTGGATTTCTCTCTATCACACATACCCAAGCACTGTAATGAGGAATGGCGAGGAAAGCAACACAGTCGGGATGTGAAGAATTGATTACCTGATCTGACAGAGCACCACGGCTCCCTTTCCTTGATCACTCATCCATACGGCTACAGCTTATAGACAAATAAATACAGATAATTTCTGAGGATTTCACAGGAGCAAGCGAGTTAAAACAATCAAATCACTAAAAATACAACACTAAACCATGACTACAAAGTGCAAGAGGGAAAAAGATTTTAATGATCATCAGATAACAGAAAGACCATGCCAGTGTTATGTTATTGAGCAGATCTCCTACTCCAGGCATACTGTATCTTCAGCAGTCTCAATTGTAAGTAAACTAAATGGGGGATGAATGTATTCAGTAAAGGGAGTGCACCTCACAAATTGCCCTGACACTTAAAGATTTGGCTTCATCGCAGTTCATATTGATTTCTCACAAACAGATACTGTAATTGCCGTATC
>JAOTQY010000010.1:7816088-7827032 GCA_026413445.1 Dolichallabes microphthalmus
GAATCGAGCCTGGCCGGGAACCGAACCCGGACCCTGGCGGTGCAAGGCGACAGTGCTAACCACTACACCACCGTGCCACCCTCCACTGAGATGTATTTAACATAAAGGCCATATAATTATTAACACCACAAAAGATAAAGTAGCTTGCATGCCAACGTCTTTATTAAGAAACTGCCTGCAGTGAGTCTCTAAACAACTTTCTCTTGAAATATAGTATGAAATTTTGCATATTAGCCTTCACGTTTGTTACAGATCACCTGTCGTATAGTGTATGTTTCAAATAAGCTCTGAAAACTTAAAGGATCATGGAGATTTACATTCAAAAGATTTACAATCTTTTTTTTCTGTAGATTTTTTTTATTTAATTTAATTGTGGTCTTGTTTCAGCAGACTCTGCTTATTATTATTATTAGTAGTAGTAGTAGTATGGAGTTCTATTTTTGAGGGCTAATTATATTTAATAATAGAGGCATTTATCAATTTTTTCCCAGTTTAAACCCCAATAGGGGATATACAGTTGTACATTTAATTATATATGCTAATATGTTTTTTTTTTTTTTTTCAATTATTTATCCCAGGGGGGCTGACATTTTTATGGCTGTAAATATACGCAACGTTGCCCAAGCAGGCCTGCTTTCCCAGCAGTACCCACCCCCACTACTTCCTAAACCTGGAAAGGAAAATGTCCGGCTCCAGAAGTTAATTAAGAAAAGTGCTAAGAAAAAAGCTGCTGTCCAGTCTTCCCAAACACCAGCCCCTTTCCGCTCATGTCTCTCTCCAGTAACTGAGGCCAGTCCTGACCTGGAGTACAGTGACCACTCAACTCCACCCAAAACACCAGAAATACCTATCTATGGAGGTACACTGCATCCACGGTTCAACATCAGGCCATTGTATCAGCATTCACCATCCCCCTATCCTCATCAGGGTAGCAGTTCTTACATCACACCAGCAAGGTTCTCCCCACTGCCCTATGTTACATCGCACCATTCAGGCAATCTATTTTCTTACTCAACTCCTCCTACTCCTGCTGGTATACCACTTGTTCCTTCCTATAAAGCAACATCTATAACTGTTACATCTGTAACTCCCACAACTGAGATAATCCAACCTGCTGCTACAATACCAATTTTTGTGGCAGTAAAGCAAACAAATAATTTACTGGCTACACCCACTTTTATCATCTCTAAAGCTGCAAGTCCTCAGCCAACATCAAAACCTATGTTTGATGTTCCCCAAATTACAAATTATACTTCTAAGACAGCAACATTAACAACTTCTCAATATATATCCTCGCCAACAACACAAAGAAGAACACCCATTGCTGAGGTGCTGCGTGGTCCAACACCAACGTTTGAAGTTAGAAGGATTGTCACACCAACCTCAGAATTAAAGAGAGATAAAACACCAACTAGAGAAATCAAAAGGGTCTCAACACCTACATCTGACATTAAAAGGGGTGTAACACCTACATCAGAGATTAAAAGGGGAGCGACACCTACATCTGAAATTAAAAGGGGTTTAACGCCTACATGTGAACTTAAAAGAGTTGTAACACCTACAACTGAAATTAAATATGATGTAATGCCTATAACTGAAATAAAAATGGCTATAACACCTATATCAGAAATTAAAAGGGGTTTTACACCTACATTGGAAGTTACATCTGAAATGATAAGTGAAACTACTGTGACTACTTCAGCTTTAGAGGTTAAGAGAGGTTCTACCCCAACATCTGAGATAAAAAGTGATGCAACAGTTACTACTGAGCAAAGAAGGGGCAGAACCCTGACAAGAACAAGAACATCAACAGTTGATCACTCACCATCAAAAACTCCAACAGGGCGGCCAAAGACACCATCATATCATGTTTCACCTGCTAGAACACCTGTTATAGAGATTTCAAGACCCAACCCACTTTTATTTGCTGTCTCTCCTGTTTATATGGAGGGCAGAAGATCCAAAACACCTACTTCAAGTTTAGTTGGGCCTAGTGAGGAAATTCCTCAAGAGACAATAAAGCAAACTTATCTTACAGAATCCATACAAAATGGTGAGGTCCATATCAAAACATCTGAAACATCAGAAGTTAGACAACCTTCTGAAAAGCTCAAAGAATCTGAGATTCCAAAGCCAAAAGTCACAGTGAAAAGTCTTTCAAAGGCTACAGAAATCACTGAAGCCCAAAGCCCAAAGGCCAGTGTACATGAAGCTCCTAAACCTCTAACTCCTACAGTTAAACATCACAGTCCCAAAATACCAGACTCTGAATTCTCAGAACTTGCTAAACCCTTACTGGGGTATCAAAGACCAATAGTGCCTCCAGTTGCAGGTCAAAGACCAAGAACACCAACATCAAAATCGAAATACTATGGTTTAACCCCATCTGAATATGTTGCTTTTGGGGGGATACAGAGCTATACTCCTGCATTTGGTATCTCCAGAGCTATATCACCAACCACTGTAGAGCAGTCAACAGATGTACCTGTTTTGAAAGAGAAGCAAGAGAGTCCCAAAACACCTGTGGATAAAGTGTCACTATCCATGACTGCTGCTATTGATATAAATGGAACTTCTTCTGCCCCAGCTGCTGAAATCTTAAAGGTCATAATGCCAACAGTAGCAGCAGAGTTAAAACTGGAGCAAGTTGTATCTACATCAGAAAGAATGGAAACAAAAGAAAAAGCCACTGGAATTCCAGGAGTTAAAATTCCAACTATTGTTGTGTCTAAGGTTGACACACCACCTTCAGACGCTCTCGTGACAGTGACCACTCATCCTGTTACACAAAGAGTTAGGACTCCGACATATGAAGCACTTATACCAAAGACAGTGCAATCTGAATCTTTAAAGGAGACAACTAAACCAGACACTCAGCCAACGTCACCTTCTTTAAAAGTTGTAAAATCTGTAACACCTGACCAAAATGCAGATGAAAGCACAAAGCCAACAAAAATAGGCAAAATGTCACAGAAAAAAACAGAGCCTCGTGTATCTTTGCTGGAAAAGATTATAGAACAAAAATCTTTATCTA
The DNA here is from genome assembly GCA_026413445.1 of Dolichallabes microphthalmus. Lineage (NCBI taxonomy): Eukaryota > Metazoa > Chordata > Actinopteri > Siluriformes > Clariidae > Dolichallabes > Dolichallabes microphthalmus. The sequence continues at coordinate 7,819,123 of JAOTQY010000010.1, forward strand.
CAAAAGATATCCCTTCAACAAAGGCTCCTGAAATATCTGTGTCTGAAAAACCAGAAGATAAGCCTCTGGTCAAGCCAAAGGACGACCAGAAGAATCTTACACCTGGTGAAGATGATTTATCAACACCAAAAGAGAACATATCTAAAGATGCACAGCCTGCAGTCAAGAATGAGGTGGAAACTGCAGAGCCTCTCCTAAAGGCCTTTCAGAAACCAAAAGGCATGAAGTCAAGACTCAGTGGCTGGTCTCGTCTGAAGAAACACATGGTGGTGGAGATAGAAGAACCCAAGTTTCCTATTTCTGAGCCAGAACTGAAGAAAGATGCCCTTGATGGAACTGCTCAGGAAACAAGTGAGCAGGAAAACCAAGGCAAAGAAACAGATAAGACTAGTGAAGCAGAGAGTAAAGATGCCCCAAGGGCTACAAAAATGTGGGATGCAATCCTCTTCCAAATGTTCGCAACCAAAGAGAGTATCATGCAACAGATTGAAGCCAGCAAAACTGAGGAGCAAAAGAAAGCAGAGGCTAAATCAGATAGCCTAAAAGAAATTCCTGCATTTGCACATCGCCTTCCAGTTCTTCTTTACAGTCCTCGATTTGATGCCAGGAAACTGAAAGAGGCAGCTGCACGACCAATGACAAAGATTGCAACAGTGTTTGAAATGGGTCTAATAGGCCGCAAAAATAAAGAAGAAGAACCAAAAGACTTTAACAGAACAGCCAGAGGATTCTTTAATAAATAAACTACTAATGTCTAGATTATGGTAAAGGAATAGCCCAAAGAAGCTTTGTCCATAAATTGTGTACAGTTCTATTTATCACAATTAAGCTAACGTAAAGTTTAAATTAAATAAAAAAGTGAATGTAATATGATTGTATAATTTACACAAAGGAAACATGGAAAAAATATCCCGTATTGCCTCACTCATGTCATATTAATCTGACAGAAAGATACAAGATGTACAGTATTGATGTGTGCTAATGTCATTCTAAAATGCCAGAATGGCATAATACAACTTAAGACATAAGACTACACTTATGTTCTGTTATCCAGTTAGCCAGTCATATGGCTGCAGGACAATGCATGCAATCAGAACTGTTTTGGTGCATGGTCGGGTCTGTTCAGGGGATGTAGCAGTAACTCCTAGACAGATGCATCTTTTTCACAAGTTACAAGTTATCCATCAAGGCCATGGGCAACCCTGGCTGGGATTGTCTTTCACAATCGTGAAGCCTTCTTTAAAACATTTGCAAAAAACAGTTCTTTTGTGAACATCAAGCGGATTTAAGCCTTCATTCATAAGAAATATCATTGCAAGTCCCAGTTTGTCTCATACATTTAGTGTGGTCAAAATTTTCTCTTTATATTCTCTATTATTTTATCTGCTGCTTTTTACAACAATTCCTGTGAAACAAAGGTCTGATTGTGTGTTCAGTGAAGGAACAGCATTTACAGGGTGTTTGAAAGTTGTAGTTGGCTGGATAGGTGGAATGAAGGCAAATGAGAGTTAATAGTGGGTTGGAAATGAAGGAAAGTGTGAATGGAAAAAGATGAATAACAGAATAACAACCTGAATATACCACAGATCCTATATTTAAATGGTGACCAGAGCAGGTCTAAGTGAGGCTGTATGACTGTTACAGGTCTAAGTGTCACACACAGCTTACACTGAAAAATTGGTTACATGAGTGTATACTGTCAGCTGTTTTGCATGGCTTAATGTAAGTTTTTTTCTGATTGTTTTGACTATACTACTGTAAACAATAGATAAAGATGATGATGATGATGGTGATGATGATGATGATACTGTACGTGTATGTGTGTGTGAGTGCATGTGTGTGTGTGTGTGGGGGGGGTCTGTCTGTCTGTCTGTCTGACATTAAAAATCTAAATGGGTACACATTCTCTGTATGGGCAGTGAAATGTGATATGTATAATATTTTGCATTTTAAGGTGCTAGATTACATGTTTTATATATTTTTTGTAATAAAATATGTTCATTTGGAGAAGAATGGTAATGGGTATACTTGGTTATACTATATTTTTTAGTTAGGTCTTCACAAATGTGCAAGAGTTTTGAATAATAATAATAATAATAATAATAATAATAATAATTGTAAAAACTAAACATGCCAATATTATAAAATTCAATAATATAATGCAAAGATTCTTTATTTCTCACTTGATTTTCCATTTGGATAGTCACTGTACTGGTCATCATCGATAGAAATTTTCTCATATTTGCCATGGCCAGTCACAACAAACTTGTAGCGTTTGCTTGAAGCGGTACCCTAAGAATTTAAATGTATATATGAATAACACTTGAAAATCCAGGCAATAAGAAGGTGAGAAAAAATTATAGTAAGAATATAGTAAGCAGATTAAAAATGAACCTTCGCTGTTAGTCCTGAGCGCCCAGTTGCTGATCCTTCCCCTATGATCTCCCACATGTTCTTCTTCTGGAGCACATCTCCTGCTTTAACATCCTGAGAAGAAGCACAGAATAATCTTGGATGCTTTCTCAACAAAATAAACTGTTAATAACCAAAAGTAAATGATGAGCCTAGTGTCAGTAAGCAGTCTAAAGAGGGATTACAATATATCCAAAGTCGATATCTGTTCAACAAAACTCTCTCAAAAGCATTTGCTATTACAAGAGCATCAGTTTAACATTTTGACCCAAATTAAACTTACAGATCAGACACAGAAGGAGGAGAAATCCCTAATTTACCTTAAGAGGGAAAGATAAGGAGGCAGATGAAAGAAGCAGAAAACAGAAACTGGAATCAGAAAAGATAAGGAGGTCTTGATGTACTCATGCATGAAATATTGATAAGAGAATTTGTCTAGTTTTTCATATATTAAGATTGCAATAAATTAAATATAGGATAATCAAAATTAATACTAATTACAAGATGTAGATGTGGGAAGATAATGATGCTGATTTTAAGTATTTACTTGTAGGAGCAAAAAAGCTAATTATCTGCCAATAGAATAGAATAAAGATTAGAATAGAACAGTAGAAGAGTTTTACTTTGAAATTAGTATAAATACCTAGAAATATAATAAATAATCTAAGAAAGCTTTATTTAAAAGAAATCTTTGATATCTAAAATTTTATATTGGTTTATTGTATTCTGTACTGTACTGTATTCTGTACTAACTGTACTGAAGTTTGTTTACTTGTTAATACACAATATATGCTTTTTTTTCCTTTTTTTCTTTCTTTTTTTTTTTTACAATGCTGACATACAAGTGCATAGATTTATCTCCTGTTTTGTCCGTCTGGTAAACGTCATACAAAACGCTCATACTGTACAGCAGCAATGGACTGATAGGACAACAAGCCTAGTCAGCAGATACAGTACTTACACTGGGTTTAGACTGTGTGGATCTGTTGCCACCCTCTGGGCTTCCTTTTACCCAGTGTGTGATGAGATCAGCCACACCCACCTTCAGTCCATCAGTGTCCTAAAACACACACAAAGTCCCTAAAAGTTCAACTCAAGGAAATACCAACAAAGAATTTATATTAATAGATATTTTTGGGTTTATAAATGTAACCTTTTCCTTACAGTATATTTCCTTCTTCAAATGACAAGTTGCTTTCATTTTTTTATTTGTTACATTATTCATTCATTAATTCATTTATTCATTCATTCATCTTTATACTGGTCGGGGCTGCAGCATTGCAACCTATTCCAAAATAGGAAATCTACTGTGAATTTAGTGCAGCCAATTAGCATACCAACAATGCAACAATGGGAAATGTTTTGAAAAATTTAAATTTTTGCCAAGACAATAACCTGAGTTCAGGATCAAACCAGGGACCCTACAGCTATGCGGCAGTAAGGTTTATTTTACCATGCTTCTTACAATATTTAATATTTAATATACAATATTTCTTACTATTAATGAATGGAATCTGAATCATCTTTGATATCAACATGTAATTTTTATCAATCACATACTTCGAATTAATTTGTTAAAACACCACTAAGAACATGAAAATCAGCATTTATAACTACATAAAAGAAAACTAATATTTTATACAGTCTGTGATAATATTTTGGCGGCTAAGTGGTTAGCACTTTCGCCTTGCCCATCTGGTTTGTGTACATGGAGTTTGCATGTTCTCCCAGTGCTTGGTGGGTTTCCTCCAGGTACTCAGGTTTCCTCACACAGACCAAAGACATGCAGATTAGGCTATCTGGTGTTCCCAAATTGCCTGTAGTGTGTGAATGACAATTGGACATCGAGCTGGCAACACGACACCTTAAGTAACTACAGCAGAAACAACAAATACATCTCCAGATTGGCGAGTATCCATCGCCATTTATCCATTACAGAATTGTGTTACTCATACAGCCCTGGAGTAACAGGCATTGAGCAGGTTTTTCAATATAATGACAGAATTCTGTATAGGTTTTCATCTGTTTAGTAAAAACAATTCTCTGTTGCTATTTATATCTTAGTGAGTATGATTGTTTTCAGACCTTTGATGGAGTTCCTTTGGATGTGCTCTGGTTCCAGGCCTCTCCTGCCTCAAACAGGTTCTTTTTGGCAACCACTGGTTCAGGAACACTGGGCATGTCTGCTACAGTTGACTTAGGTGTCTTTGGTTCTTTTGCTGAGCTCTATAAAACAATTATCTCGTTGATAATATACATCAGTCTTTATCAAAAATTTACCTCAGAATCACATGTGGCCTTTTGTCTTTAGATAGCATAATATGCCGAACGCCCCTCTTATTTTTTAAACAAATACATTTTTGCCATAAAGCACAATCAGTCCTAAATGACAGGTGATTGCAAAGTGCCTCGAAAGAACACTAGGGGCTCAACTGTGTCATGTAAAGTGTCAAATGTGTGCTGGACTGCAACTCCCAGCATGCAAACCTGTCACACATCACAGATCAGATGTGTAAGCGTTTCATCATGTTTTTTGTTTGTTATTTACCACTGTCTTCCACCTTTTTTGGTTTATTACTGTATGTGTGCTTTGTGTAATGTTTGGATTCCTGTTTTGCGATCATGTTTACTAATGCTAACACTTAATGCTGCTGCTTAGGTCAATGTTGTGTTCAAGGTCATTTTTCGGGGCTCTGTGTGTTCCGACTTGTTAAGAGTTCTCGATTTTAGTGGTAAGGCTTATTAAATTCATGCTTGCACCTGCAGGGATATTAATATAAATAAGTTCCCATAGGACAGTATCCAGTTTCCCAAACAAATTCTTTGTCCAGTGTCACTTCTACTAGATATGGCTCACAGATCAGAAACCAGGGGGAATTTGCTTTCCTGATGTCCACTTAAGATAAAACTATTAACTGATTTCTAGACTCCAGGACAGATTTCTTATTGCTAATGGAGTTTAGCTTTGGAGTTGTTACTCACCTCCACAGCATGAGTGTACTGTTCCAGTTTGTCATCGATCTTAGACAGGAGTAGCGGTGGCTGAGTCTTCTTAAAGCTGTTGCTGTTTCCAAAACAAAGAAACTCAGTCAGGGCATGTCAACAACTACACAGCACATAAAAGCTTTAGACCTCACCTCATCATCTGGCCTGGAGCCCAGACAGGAATAAGAGGAATTAATATCCTAAATAAGTTTTTTTTTTTTTTTGTAAAATGTCCCCACAGAGACATCGGATACTGTTACTACTATTCACTCATTATCATTTCAAAGTGGAGTATCTGTCTGTAGCACTGTTATTGTTGATATGGAGGTGCCTTTCTGCTGACACGGGACAACCAAAAAAATATGTTTGGGTTGTGTGCATGCACATGTACAAGATACTGGACTTTTTTCTGCCACAGGATTGAACAATACACTTCTGTGGGGGGAAGGGCAAACATTTAAACCTGACTGGAAAAGATTACACACTATTATTCATATGCCAGTCACTTCATATGTATAAGATATTAAATCAGGGAGTATGTGGGAGACATGTGTTAGTCATTAGTGATATAAGTGGGTGATTAACTAGCTTCTTTAGAGATGACGCAATGCTTTCCCATGACAAATGCAGTTCACAAATTTTTGTTCTGAGTCGTCTTATGGAGGAAAACTGACATATATGGAAAGCAATTTCATGCTGCCAAGAGGCAGACAGTATAACGCAACTCATCCTTTTGCTGTCATTATGTTTTAACCAATCACACAGTGATATATTCTACTGTCATCTTTTTTGATACTAACAATGACAAATCAAACACATTTAATGCTGAAATAAAGAACAAACATAGTAGCACATACTGTAAGCTAGTAGGACATCACCTCTGCCCCTACCTCTGCCCCTATCTCCCATCACTTTTGTATCCCAAAAGTGGACATTTTGCTTTACATTTCTGAGACTTGTGAATACTGATAAGTTTCTGCCTCAGACTGCATGGAGCCTGGTCTGAGTCTACCACAATATCTCACAAGTCACTAGAGGAAAGACATGCTTTTTCCACATCTGGACCATGTTACAAGACCCATACATCACTGCTAACAAAGGTGATGAACTAACAGCACATGAATCTGACCTAAGGCACCCAAGCACCTATGTCAATGTTTACTTCTAGATATCAGTCATTTAGCTCAAAAGCCTTACTTTTAGTCTAATGTTATTTATAGTCATCCTAGGACTGGGTTCAGGCACAAAGAATAATTTGCCACCATGTAAATATGTGACTTGGACATATGGTGATTGACAAGGCTAAATAAACTTACCTTTTCTTTAAAGACCGATTCAAGGATTCTGTTCTGTCCACGATCTGTGTAAAATTGGCACAGGATAGCATTACAACATTACAGTGGCTGGTGCTGTGAACATTCCTTGACCATTACATTTTCATCTCATTCTTACTCTCAAGGGAAAATATTGAGAATGAATCTCTAGCTGCCCTGCACTGAGGCCTTGCATTGGAGCCTACATGCATGAATCACAAATTTTTCAAATTCAGTTATTAAGTTTATTTCCGTACATTATTATGCCAGTGCGTAAAATAATTAATTATGGGGAAAAAATGAAAATCTGAGTATAAATATAAATCATCAGGTGTAAAAAAAGATTTGGGATCCTATACAGTTCTTTCCCTGCTCTTGTCTTTCAAAGCAAACTGACTATGAGTGTGCATGCTCAGTGACTCTCATATTAACCCCACAAAAGAACCCCTTGTGTTGCAGTTGAGCCTACTGGCTTTTTTTTATTCCCAACTCACCGAGCATGTACTTTCAGCTGTCAATCTCTCCTCATGCTCTCTCTGAAATTGTACATGCAAGCAGAAGGAAGCTCAGGACCACAAACAAGAAACACCAGAAACACCAACCCATAGTACAGACAGAGATTATAAACCAACAGAGAAGAAACATGCACCTTTGTGAGATAACCTGGGAAAAACCAGTGGGTGTTACTGAGGATGACTTCTCAATCAAAAAGTAAATAGCATACCACTGGTTTTGACCAAAATACTAGCAGATTCATTTTGTTATAAAGCACAAATAAAACAGCTATCAAATCATAACTTTGTCCAATAACATGGCTGCAGATTAGATGGCAGCAGATAAAGTTTTAACGTTTTAATGTCAATCATCAAGAAAAAACCAACATCACAGTCCTCATCAATTATTGTTTTGGTCTTTTTGATGTAACAGAGAACAGTGGTCATTTGAGTCAATATCAGTAAGGAAGCTCCAGTTCATCAAGTGCTTTGAGTGGCATTTATCTCATAAAATGAGACGTGATACTTCACAAATCAATAAATAGCTCTTGTTTTCAGACATTCTGTGTCATTCAGTATTTTTCTAGACCTTAAAAGTTTAATTTGGAAAAACTTGACTTCAAGACAACTCATTTATACAATATGAGTATATTTTCAAATTGACCACATTATTATTATTATTATTATTATTATTATTACTTCGTAT
>JAOTQY010000010.1:7929697-7942358 GCA_026413445.1 Dolichallabes microphthalmus
ACCACGCGCTCAGAATTGTGGCAGGAATATAACGCCATATGCATGCACGTGTGAAAAAGTCGCGCGAGTAATATCCGTTAAGTGATCGGCTTTTTTGATCTGCGTTTTTGGGGTTCGCCGATCAAGCTGTTTTTAACCAATATCGGCCGATCATGATCGGTGGCCAATCGATCGGAGCATCACTATTCTTATCGAGTTTACATTCTCACTCAAGTGCAAACAAACTACAGGTTTGAAAACAACCGTAGACCATGAAACCTCTTTTGAATCTCCCTGTGATTATTGGGAGACCAGCTGACCATGGTTGCCACAAAGTTGAAAGCACATTACAGTTAAGAATGTTTTGTTTCTTTACCTTGTAGCATTAGGATTTCCCCTCATTGTGACTAAAGAGCTTATGACAATGCCACTGTGCACAAAGTGTGATCCATAAAGACATGGTTTACCAAAGAAGTGGTAGAAACACGTTCGGTGCCCCCTGATCTCAACCACTCTCAATTTAACAACATTAAAACGAACTGCAATGCTGAATACACACAGGATGAGGCCAGCTAACCAGCTGTATTATTCTATGTGGATTATTGTATATAGTTGAAATTGTGTATTTTATGGGGATTTTATGAATTTGTTGCCACAAAGTATAACTGGCAGCATTTATAATGGGGACAAATAATTTGCACAGCTGAAAAACCTATGCGTCATTTAGTCATCATTTTTGCATGAATTGATCATTCATGGATGTAATGTAGGAAGTCAGTGTTTGTTTGAATGTAGCAAGTCTGGGAAGCAGAAATGGTTTTCAGATGAACAGTCTGAAAGTAAATCAGCATTTTATATACACTCGTCACAAAGACCTGAAAGGCATGGCAATATTGGGTTTTAGGGGCAGAATAATTGTACATTAATAGAAAAAAAGAATTTGGTCCAGAAGTTTTCATTTATTTTTTAACGCAATTTTTTAAGAACATATAAATGCAGCCTAATATTCTATTGAATTTCCCTTTAGCAAGCTTCATCTTTAGCAGATGTGTTTGAAATCCATCTGGTAAAAATATGGATGGATATTTGATAACTCTTCTTGGCAGAATTAGTAGTGTTCAATTAAATTTGTTTAAACTTGATTTAGCTCAGTGGGACTGCAGAAGCTTCATATGAGTCTCAGCTGAACATCGGAGTGTGTTTTTGCACAGAATTAGGGTTGTGGTATTTGGCCCTGATTGCATACGTTCTACTTGTGTTCCAAGAGGCAAACTTCACAGTAGGTGTGCAGAGCCAGGAGGTCTTGACGACCAATACCTATTGTAATATACTATATGATTGATTTAAGACAGCCTTGAAGAAACCCAAACTATCCCTTTAAGTTAAAGGTGACTTCCAGTAACATCTTTACTAAATCTGCTATCATATTTATATTGTTATTCATAATAGTAATTTGTAAAAGATGAATCAGACAAAAAGGAAATTGTTTTTCTCACAAGCATAAAGTACCAGTCAAAGGTTTGGACACCATGTCTGATTTGTTTTCTACATTTTAGGAGGATACTGGATTTTTTTTTTTTTAAATATGAAATAACACATACGGCATAAGATAATCATTCAACGCCAACAATCAGTTGTTATTTAAGAACATAAAGGTCAGCTGTTCTGGAATAGTTCTTGCAAGAACAGTATTGTCAAGTGCGTTTCCAAAACCCATCAAGCACCATGATGAAACATCATCATGAAGATCATCCCTGGAAACCAAGACCAAAACGTCCCTCTGCCGCAGAGGAGAAGTTCATTTGGAGTTATCAGCCTCAGAAATCACCAATTAACAACCAGCACCTCAGATTAGAACCATTATAAAGGTTTCACAGAGCATAAGTTGCCGACACATCTCAATATCAACGGTTCAATGGAGATTACTTCATATTTTTGATGCCTTCAGCGTTGTTTTATAATGTAGAAAGCAATAAAAATCAGGAAATATCATGGAATAAGAAGGCGTGTCTGAACATTTGACTGTAATTGTAAATTAATTGACTCTACATGGATCATGACCCCTATTTTGGGAACCCCTGCCCCCAAAATTAAATGAGTATGCGAAGTGAGATAAAGGTGGAGTTATATAATTTTAAAGCATTGAAGCTGAGACCCTACAATCTAGTCATTTCTTACACATGGGATAACGACAGACGACGGATGCGCGATGTAAACATGCGTGAAAAACATGTTTTGTTTATAGGTTTACTACTTGTTTCTTTGCTTCTTAGGCTTGAATGATGTCTGAGCAAGATCTGGTAGAGATAGTCCAGATTGCTGTGGCCGACTTAAACCATGAGGAAAATGATACAGGTAAGAAATGCTTTACACGTTCTCTGCTTTAACATGCATTACACAGGACCTGTGACACTTGGCGAATTGCTTAAATTTTTGGAACAATCATGTTTTTAAAGGTAAACATTTTCTTCAGTTTTTTTTAATAGATTATATTCAAGAGAACTCACAATCACACTAAAACTATGTTTTGAAATTTACCAGTTTATTTTCATCTGTATCCATTTACATTTAACTACTTTCTTAAATAATTGCCTGTCTTTCAATCCATCTGTCTTTCTAGTTTCCTATACGGTCTTATTTTAGGTTCCCTATTTGTTTGGATTATATAATTTGGTAGATTTGTTGTGTGCCAGAAGTGTTATGTGTGGGGTCTTTGGCATTGCTTTAGATGTTTTGGAGAACCATGACGATGCTGATAAGCCTGAGCGGAAGCGAGCAAGGATGGACGGCAGCAACCAGGATGTGACACTTAAAGTAAGCTTGATACTTAAGCTTTAGTGTTATTACACTTGCTGTGTTCTCCAGCATGAATGGCTCGACACCATTTATACAGTACTATGCAAAAGTCTTGAGACACCCACATTTCTCCCAAATTTGCTTATAAGAAGTGAGACGTTTTTGCATAAAAAAAAATCTAATAAAAATGTAGTCTTGAGGAACGATTGTCGTTTTTTGGCAAGTTTTTGGTTCTTATTTTCATTCCAGTCCCACCTACCTGACCAGTTTCAGAGAAATGTTCTTAAGCCACACACTGAACACATGATCCAGTGTGAAACAGGTGCAGATGATCATGCAGGTGATTAGTCTACTGCTGATGTTGAATGCTGAGTGGTTGGAACAGTCAAGAAGGCCAATAAGTCTTGCAGCTGAGGCTGTTACCTAAACAAGCCATTTTTAAATTGTACACTTTGCAGCATTGTTTTTCCGATTATTTATTTATTTGAATCTACATCATTTAATTTAATGTGAAGAAATGAGGGGTGGCTTAAGGATGTGGCACGGTGGCCTCGTACCTCCAGGGTCAAGGATTGGATTCCTGCCTTGGGTCTGTGTGCTCGACAGGTTCTTGGTAGGTTTCCCTCGTGCTTGGCACGGTAGTGGTATTGCTGGTGAATGAATGTATGTATATAATGAGTAAAATCCGACAGAGAGGGCGTATCAGAAAAATAACATCACTTCTAATGTTATAATAGCTATAGAGAGGATTAATACAGCAATGTTATTTGCACTGTATCCAACAGTGTGCACATAAAATAACACGTAAAATAACAGATTTAACAGTTCGATAGTGCTGTGTTGTAAAACGTGACACGTTTAAAGCTGTTAAACAGTATGTGAACGTTCCTGACCGATATCTCAGTATGAGGTGGTCAGGCAGTTGAGAGACTTTTTGGTCGCACTATAGAATGATCCCTGACTGTCTTCTTGCCTCTGTTGTGGAAAATTTGCAGTCTTTAGGGAAACCAATATATTTCCATGTTGCATCGCAAACATCTGTGGCTGGATGTCCACACCAGTCCTGTCTGTAATCTGAAGTTAAAAATAAGTTGGGTCAGGCAGCATAGGAGTGATCAAACGAAGATTAAATCAGGAAATTAACAACAGAGTGTCTCAAACTGAATAAATTCCACATTTCAGAATGGCCATATTTCACTGACATCAATCCCTTTGGAATTCTGTGCTATGATCTGAAGCAGGCTTGTTCATATGAGAACAAGTATGTGTGGACAGTTTTGTCAAAAGGAACAGGACACAATACTCCTCAAATGTTGTTTTAGTACTGATCAGCAGCTTCACAAAGTATCTTGTTCAAGATTTGCCAATAAAAACTTGTTTGTATGTTTGTGTTGTTTTTAACAAATCAATACATTTGAGGATTCATGAGCTTTTTCCATTCTTGATTATTTAAGCCGTTCGGTACTGTGCTGTGAGTGTTCTTTATTAAATTCTTTAGTACATTACGATTTAGTGTAGATGAAGACCAGATTACACTTTACGAGCCATTTATGGAGAAATCCACGTAGTTCCAAAGGGTTTATGAACTTCTTTTTTCCCTAAAAGCATAAATTCTAGTTAGATCAAAGATTGATGAGAGAGTAACACGGGAGTGTACCACTACACTTTGATAGATGTTTGTTTTTGATGTGGGTATCTGTTTGCCTGTTTCCAGGCAATGCTAATGTCCATTAGCCAGGCCATTTGCCAGAGGTTGGACAACATGGAGGCGAAGCTGCAGATGCTGGAGGCAACGTGTCGAGCCTTGGAGGACAAGTTCGACACCGTGATGGGGAAAAACCCAGGGGCGATTCAGGTGCCGATGGTGGCCGGATCACCTTTTGGTGCTACGCAAACATGCGACAAGGTTCGCTGGTGAGTGAAGCATTAATGAAGTCTGTACGAGATGTGGATATGTCTTGCGCCACTCGAGTTTCACTAACAGCTTCCTGATGGTTGTGACAGTGTGGTGCCCCAGACCAACGTGGTAATGAGCAGCGAACGTCCTAAAACAGGCCAAGAGGAGCCTCTTCCTCGCACCACAGACTCACTGGAGAACCTTCTCAGCAAGTAAGGCCTTCACGATTACCGTTCTGTGTTTTTTAATTCTCCACTCTCAAATCATTTATTAAAATGTCAGTAGGCTAGTCATCATTGTGTTACCCTTCTTGCATATATACAAGATATAAACTAGAAAGAAACCAGATTGAGTTCAGTCACGTTGCTTTATTTAGGCAGCTACTTTCCAAACAAGGTTAATTACCATTTTGTGTGTGTGTTTTTTTTTTTGTTTTTTTTTTTTTAAATTAATGCAATAAGTCATTACAACGCACCGAGTGTGTTATGAAACCAGACGCTTACACATGATTTTTGTAATATGTTTAGTGAGTCAGTAACAACTGAATATTTGGCTGACAGCACGGTGGGCCGAGGGAAACAAAAAACAATCGTCCTAAAGGTACCAGGGCCAGAAGAAAGCCAGGAGGACCAAGAGAGTGGATCAGAAGCCAGCGACTCTGTCTCCAATAGCGGCCAATCGTCAGCGCAGAACACCAACAACGTCACCCTGATCACCCTGAACTCAGAAGGTGAGAACCTGGGTTTAGGCCACAAAGTATGAAAACGCTTCAAAAGGTGTGGCCTGGATCTTTACCTCATCTGGATCTTCTCTTTGTAGACACTGTCCTGGAACGGGAACTACTTCCTGGTTGGACTAATCAGTCATGTGTTTGTTTGTGTGCCTGTACAAATCACTATCCAAGTGCTTAATACAAGCTATAGGCTTTTTGTTCGTCTGCTCGAATAAGCGGCTGAGTAGGCCTTTAATGTGAAATTCTGAACAATACACTAAAGCATAGAGGGTTTTTTTTTTGTTGGTATATTTGAAGCAGCTTTCGTCTATTTCTGATGTAGGGGTCTGATGCAGGTCTCTACCTCAGGAATAGGCTTTAGTTAAAAACAAAACAAAAAACAGGCTGGTTCTGATTGAAAAGCTCCTGCTTTTGCTTTTATGATTTGTTGTTTCTGAGAGAGGCTTTGTGCAATTCCCAGCCATTCCTGTGCATATGTCCTATTATTTAAAGCTGTGAATTTTCATGACAGTGTGTCTTAATAGCTGCAGGGCCACATATGGCTTTTAAAAGAAATCTTTTGTTCTTCTTCGTTCCACATGTCTTTTCTGCACTCAACTTTTGTCATTATCGGTCCCATCTTGTGTCCGTCTGTCAAGTCGGACTGGAACAGGCATCTCAGGATCAAAACCTCACACACCGACTCTCTTTGTCTTTTGTCAGCAGCACCTGTTATGTTCCTGCCGGTTACTTTTTATCACATAGGGGTCTCCGCTCCGTTTCACTGATTTTCTTTCTTCCACCTGAAAGACTTATTATTATCCTCATCTTTTCATCAAAATGTATTTTTCTTCTTTTTCGAGGTTAATTTGAAAGTCTAGTGATTAAAGCGGACTGCAGGACTTTAAAACATGGTCCGTTATTTTCCAGTTAAAATAAAAATGTATATCTCTCTACTACTGCTCTTACTCCACGCTCACCATATGTATTTTATTAAGTCACGAATAGTAAGAAAAGCCAAGAGATATAGTCACTTTATTCCCTGCTTCCTCTATTGTGGTGTGAGTATTGCCCACCAGGGGGCAGTTTTGTATCAGACCATAATTATTGTGAGTGTCTCTGCTGCGTAATAACTGCATATACAGAGGTTTCTGGGGGTTCGAGGATACATTTACAATATTTTCTCCGCACATAGACATGCACTTGTCTGGTAGATGTCATGTGATGTATAGCGAAATCTAGACACGGAGACTAAATAAACAATTACTACATGCGTGTATGGTAAACAACGGAGCGAATAAGCCATCCCGTCTAATATGAAGCGTGGTAGAAAAATAAACAAGGTTCATGGTTTAATGCCATGGTTCCCACGCCAGTCCCTCCTCCACATTTTTGCATCTTGGAGTAGCAGCTAGTCTTAATTCTTTAAGAAAGGACCAAATTCATTACTTCTTCTCTATAGAGCAGTAAAAATAGGAATGAATGAATGGAGGTGTTTTATTTAAGTCGCTTGTGTCAGTCTTGTTTGGACCACAGTTTCCAATCGGGATTAATAAAGAGTTATTTTACTGACTAGTTAGTTCTGATTGGTTACAAGGTGTTGGGTCACTTAAAATGTTTTATTCTTTAATAGAAGCAGCTTTGACTGTAGTTCCAGCTGAAAGGCTTATATGAATCCGTTTATGCTGGGAATTTCACAGTGGACGCTCCACATAACCAGATTAAAAACAAGTGCATGATTGTTGACCTTGTCGATTCTTCCGAGAGCGGAGGCTTCCTGTGGAGTCTCAGAGATAAAACTTTACATTTTAAACAAGGACATCTACAACAATACTTAACAAACTGTTTCGCTTATACCAGTTTAAGAACATGAAAAATGAATGACTTTTTTTTTTCTTTTCTGGCTGTTGTCATGAAAGTGTGCAGCAACCACCATGTTGTTGATTATTTTTTACTTTTTATTCAAAGTGTCAATTTCTTTTGCACTTGGGTTACACAGTAGACATAAAATATTAACAGGAAAGAAGGGTGGGTGAAACCAAACTAAGTATCTGACAGCATGAAGAATAGTAACTGTAGAAAACATTTCCTGCACTTTCCTCTGTCGGGCCACATGAAACGATATTGCTTGATTTCCAAAGCAAAATGACACCAGACAGTTCTGAGGAATTTTGTATTTGCGCATTCTGTTCCTCATGGGAAAATTGTCACGATGATGATCTACACATTATCGCTGCTTAATTTCAAACAATCACATTTTATACACAGTCTAGTATAATCAGATTATTATTATGAATATAATAATAATCATTATCATATTTACATATTAATTGACCAGATGTGAGACTGTAAAAACATATTACTGTGGAAGTTTTGTGGAATCTTGATTCGTTTCCAAAAAGCAAATTTTTTTGCAGGGAGGAAAACGCTGTGTTTTTCCGATGTATTTGAAGCCTCTTGAATGTTTTGCCTGGCGTACAGTATAAAGAAAAAAAAAAAAAAAATTACCCTGATTATGATGGTTTGCTCCTCTTGTGTGTTTGTGTGTGTTTGAGCAGAAGATTACCCTTCAGGAACATGGCTCGGGGATGAAAATAACCCGGAGATGCGTGTGCGCTGTCCCGTGTCTCAAGCAGACATGCTGCACATCGGCAGTAATTGCCGCACGCCAGAGAAGATGGCGCTCACGCTGCTGGACTACCTCTTCCACCGTGAGGTGCAGGCCGTCTCTAACCTGTCGGGGCAGGGCAAGCACGGCAAGAAGCAGCTGGATCCGCTCATGATCTACGGCATCCGCTGTGAGTATCCCACACACGACTACTCACACGTGATGTTTTATCATAGCCTTTCATCACGCAATTCCTTATAAGGACTTCAAAATCAAGAAAAGTTGTGCGTTCATACCTATTCTTTCGACTTCATTCCCGTTTGTTTAGCTCTTGTCATTGGTTTATGGTGTGTAAACCTGCTGTTAAAATTGCAATCCTGATTGGTCAGAACATTTCTAGCCAATTCCTTCCCACCAAGGTGACGCCTTCCAACCAGGCAGGGTGAAGAGGATCACATGCTTCCTCCGAGACACGTGATGGCTCCTTTTCCTTTTTATTATCGCATCTTTTTGCACATTTTGGATGGTTTAACACCTGGAGAAAAGCACAGTGGACCTTCGGCATCCGTGAACTTACAAATGGCCATGATTGGTTAGTTTAGCAGTGATTGAAGTGAGAGTCTAGTTATGCTTTCCCACTCCCCGAAGACAATCGCCTCTCTAGAATCCCTGTCGCGGATGGCTGTAGCGTCACCCCGGGAATTGAACTCAAAATCTCCAGAGGTCCGAGGGCGAACGTGTTTCCGTTCCGCGAGCCTAGTGCCGCCTTTTCATGCATTCATTCTGTTATGTTATTAGACGCTATTCCTGAAACGACGTATGTGGCTTTAGATCATTTTCTATCTTCCGAAATATTTTAACAACAGGCTGAATTTGTGCTTCTTGGAGAGGAAGGCTGTGAGTTTTTAAAGAAAATCTAAAGGATTAGCCTAGAAAATGGAGCTCTACTTAAATGCCAATTGAACATTTATTTACACTGAGATTTGCTGCTAGATGACTCTTTTCCCAAGCCAGTATTCTCTGGCGTGCCTCTGGCATCTCGCACACACTCAGAGTCGGTATCCTACCAAAAAATGTCAACGCTCAGAGTTCCAAACCTAACATATAAAGCGATCCGTCATTAATCCAAAACTTCTGTTGCTCTCAGGATCCGGGTTCTTTATATTCCCCTCCTCAAGGCAGGTTTAAACAGCTTGGAGTCAATCTTCATTTCATAGTGTCTGCTGTGATACGGCACAGACCGAATGCCCGAGGGAATCCAAAGCGCCATTCACAGAGATCATGTGTCACAGTCCAAGTAACGCACTAATGAGTTTGAATGGAGCTCTGCGAGAAATGACGAGAGCACCGCTTTTTCGGCCATGACCTTCCTCGCAGTTGGCT
The DNA here is from genome assembly GCA_026413445.1 of Dolichallabes microphthalmus. Taxonomy (NCBI): domain Eukaryota; kingdom Metazoa; phylum Chordata; class Actinopteri; order Siluriformes; family Clariidae; genus Dolichallabes; species Dolichallabes microphthalmus. Next base: position 7,939,073 of record JAOTQY010000010.1, read on the forward strand.
TATGTAGTACGACTGACTTGAGGGAAGTCATTTAAACATTAAATAAATCTAAGTCGCACTATAAACGAACTGCTAGGAACGATGATGTTTAAGGTACGGGTGATCGTTTCATCTATCAACCAGAAAGTACTGCAGTGTAATACTATCATAATAGAAAGCAGAGTTTTCCTACATACATCGTTCCCTGAGCGTGCCAGAGTTTATATTCGTTGTATATATAAGGGAGATGAATAGTATGGAAACACACACGCGCGCACACACACCCACGTATACATACACATACGCTACTGCTGAGGAATGAATCAGTGCATAGAAGTGATAGTGTGCTTCGATAGCTCAGCCACACCCAGTCGCGTTCATCCACACCCCCTCGATTCATCCCACCACCCACGCTCCCAGTGCCATGTGACCTCCTGAAGGCCTCAGTTCAGTTCCCCAGAGTCTCGCCCTGTGTGTAGCCGCACACACTCCTCCCTTATTGTTAGTGTAACGGTCAGGGGTTTCCGTTGTCTTATCGTACCCTGGGTGTGTAGCTGGATCAGGGATGTGAGGATGACTCATTGTTAATATGATTGAGGCGTGTATAATATTATTGTGTATATTATTGAAGGACCAAATATATTCACATATGATGTTTTTTTCATATATTCTGTATCCTATTTGGTATCTACAAAGTCACATGTTTATAATCGAGTCCGAGTTAAAGAAAATATAACCGGTGCTCAAAATTATTGTTTGTTTATGTATTTATTTATTTCTGAAGTATTAAAAAGATATTTTGGAGCCACTCATGACATATTATTAGTAAAAGCTCCTACAATAGCATAATTACAAATTGACGTGAGTATACACGTTATGTCGACACCTGACCATCAAAACTGTCTATGCTTTTTAAACATTAGATCTAACCTCAACTCTTCTGGCCAGGATTTCCGCTAGATTTTGAATATTGATCCCAAGAGCGTTAGTGAGATTAGACACCGATTTCAGGCAAGTAGGCCTGGGCCATAGATGGCATCCCAGGTCATCTCAAAGGTCTTCGGTGTTTTTTTTTTTTTTTTTTTTTTCTTTCTCAAACCTTGGCAAAATGTTCTTTATGGAGTGTGGATTGTGCACAGGGGCATTGTCATGTTGGAACAGTTCTGGGCTTTTGATTCGTTCGTTCATCTTCTATGCCGCTTATCCTGTACAGGGTCGTGGAGGGCCTGGAGTCTCTCCCGTTAGACTTTGAGTACGGGGAACGTCATGGAAAGGGTGTCAATCAGTCACAGGGTGCACAGACACACACACACACACTAGAGGCAATTTGCCAGTGCCAGTTAGCCTAATCTGCATGTCTTTGAGCCGTCGGAGGAAACCCACTAAGTGCGAGGAGAACGTACAAACTCCAACATAGACCCAAGGCGAGAATCGAACCCACGATCCTGGAGGTGTAAGGCCACAGTGCTAACCAATACGACACTATGCCGCCAGTTTGAGTCTTTTAGTTCCAGTCATTTTAATGCTACTGCATCCAAAGACATTCTAGACAACTGTGTTAGAAGGGACTCATGTTTTTACATCAAGAAAGCATTAAAATTTTTACATCCGGTATTTTTTTGTTGGCTAGGATCTGAAGGTTAATTATTAATCAACTTTATTTATATAACTAAATAATTCGAATGAAATAGTTTTTTTTTTCTTCCCCTTATTATGAACGGCAGATTAAATTCTTACATGAGAATAAATATTTTTTTGGCTTCTGTTGTTTTAGGTCATCTGTTCCACAAGTTCACCATCACCGAATCCGACTGGTACCGCATCAAACAGAGCATCGACTCCAAGTGTCGCACGGCGTGGAGGCGGAAACAGCGCGGCCAGAGCCTGGCGGTCAAGAGCTTCTCCCGCAGGGTACCGGCTGCCCGCACCGGCTCAGGTAACAGTGCCATGACCCCGTTCATCATAGGCACTGAGACAGGTTTTAGTCACTTGTTTGATAGTTTCTGCGTACGAGCATCAGCTGTTCTGCGCTCTCCAGAGAAGCCCCAACCTCAGAGTGTGTGAGGCGGCAGGGTTCTCAACAACAGATGGTTGCAATCGTGGCGTAATGCTTCCTGTTTCTTTCTCTCTGAGATCTGCGGGCTACCGCTTCTGACCTGCTGGCACACATCCAAATATCCCCATGATAAGCCCACCAGAGTGGCCTGAAACACACACACACACACACCATTAAGCTAGCTTTCTGCACTCCCTTGGAAACTGCCCCGTAGTTTAAGCAGTTATTTGGTGATGATGCAACGGACAGCGAGGGGGGAGAGATTCTGCCTCGGAAAAGCACCTGCACAAATACAGATCATTTAAAGGTCAGGATAAAGCCAGTTCAACGTTTGCTCATTTCACACGATTATGTGGATTTCACTGTATGATTCTACATTGTTTGCGTATCAGAATTAACATTTTCAGAATTCATTAAATTTTAGCCATTTTATTTATGTTGGTTAAAGCGCAAACATTTCCTATTTCTGTTTTCATAACTATCAGTTCTCACTTCAAGCTTGCAAGTTACAGCCATCAGTCATTCATCAATTCATGGTTTATTTATTACTAAACCGCATGTAGTGAAGTGTATGTGAACAGCAGTGTTGGGGGATGGTAAAGTACGTAATTACATTACAAAATTACTGTCATTAAAAAGTAATCAGTTATGTTACAGCGTTACTTTCTGATAAAAGTAACTAGTTCGAGTATTTTTCCATTGGCAGAAAATTAAAACTTGTTTTTTTAGTCAACACCTTTATAATTATTCTACCATAATCACTCAACGAAGTTTGGCCCATAATCTGTTAACTACTAATACCCCTATCTCACCTACGCGGTTTTGCGCGGTGGCCGTAAGTACGGTTCATCATGATTCACCGCGAGTTTTGGCGTAGTGATTACGTTTCCATCTTTCCGCACATCAAACCGCATAGATGAGATAGGGGTATAGCAGCAGGAAAAACAGAGGTGGGCGGGGCTTTTAGAATGACGTTTACATGCCTCGGTAGCCAATCAAGGGCGTCTGTGAGTTCATGCAAGCGGAAGGAAAGGATAGCGCTGTCCTCCGAGTGTGTTGCGCCACCCCCAACGTTGCGCGAGCGAGCAGTTCGAAAAGAAGCGGTCGGCTGGCGTCACGTGGTGCGGAGGAAACATGTGATACTCAGTCGGGAGGGCCGAAGACTGGTAGTAGTAGCCTTAATATGGAAGCCCCCTTTGTGACGAGGAGGAATTGGACACGACTAAATTAAGGAGAAAATCAGGGAAACAC
>JAOTQY010000010.1:7951173-7966173 GCA_026413445.1 Dolichallabes microphthalmus
GGAAACCGGAGTACCCGGAGGAAACCCACCAAGCACGGGGAGAACATGCAAACTCCATGCACACAGAGACGGGAATGGATCCTGGCCGGGAATCGAACCCGGACCCTGGCGGTGCAAGGCGACAGTGCTAACCACTACACCACCGTGCCGCGCGTGTAGTCTAGTTAATACACTTTAATGCAGTATAGTTAATGCATGGTAATTAATTCGGTGTAGTTAATGTACTGTAACGCACTGTAGTTAACGCACTGTAGTTAACGCACTGTAGTTAACGCACTGTAGTTAACGCACTGTAGTTAACGCACTGTAACGCAGTGTAGTTAATGCTTCATACCTGATGCTCTATAGGTAATGTACCATACTTAATGCCTTGTAGTCATGCACTGTAGTTAATGCACCATAGTTAGTGCTCTATACTAATGCAGTGTTGTTAGTGCTTTGGTGCAATTAACTACAGTGCATCAGTACAGAGTTAGCACACTGTGGTTAATGTACCATAGTTAATGCTCAATAAAAGAGACTTTCCATTACACTACACTGAGTGCATACAAATGTGCACGATAATATCATTAATGCAATATAAATGGGGTTATTAATAATGAAAAAGTAAGTGTGTGTGTTGGGGGACATATAGAAGTCTTTTCAGTTCCCCTGGGGAACACCAGCAAAAGTTGTTCTCCTCTTTTAACTTTGCTGATATTGTTTGTTATTGTGAGTTCAAAGCTGGGCTTGCCTCATCAAAGCCATTTGTTTAAAAGTTTAAAAAGGAAATGAGCTTTTATTCCCTGCTGCTCACATCTCTAGTGTGTTTGAGAGAGAAAGTCTGTTTGTGTGTGTGAGTGTGTGAGTGCACGTGTGTCTGTGCTCCCTTCCTGACAGTATGAGAAAATAACAGGGGATCCTATACACAAATGATGAATAGATTGCTTTCTTATTCTTCCTCAACACTGTGTGTGTGTGTGTGTGTGTGTGTGTGTGTGTGAGCGAGAGAAGAAGACAATGTAGTGCTTGTGCCTTTCACAGCTGCCACCGTGTGCTCATTTGTGCTTATTGGAGTGACTCGTTTTTCTCTTGTGCATGTGTTCTAGCCATAAAATACCAAAAACCCCTCAAAACCAACATTAAAGCTCGAAAAGATTACGGTGCTGACAGCTGGAGGTGTGATCTCACACACATTACCGAATAGCCTGATTCATTAACATACAAGGATGATTCACGGAAACACAATCTGGCTGAGGTGCAGGAAGAGTTCACACAACTGCTGTGTTCTGTCTGTTCGTCTAAATGGGGGAAACCTGGGGATACCTGTATCATTTGTTGATACCTGTGTGTGTGTGTGTGTGTGTGAGGTCAGTTCATACCCTGGCTGTAACAGTGATTGTGTTTGTGTTTTTTTTTTTCCTAGGGCAACCTTCAGATCCACCAGGTGCATGTTGGGCAGGATGGACAGGTACTACCTTCCCCTCTCCACACACACACACACACACACACACCTGTGTCTCTTTTTTTTACTCTCTTGTTCACTTTCTTCTCTCTCTCTCATGCTCTGTCTTACACTCTCCTTTCTTGGTACATGTCTTCTATACACAGTTCTATATCTTCTTTTACTCTCGTCTCAGTCTCTCTCTCTCTCTCTCTCTCTCTCTCTCTCTTTTTTTGCTGAAACTCTCTCTTCTCCATAGGTTTTTCCCATTCGAATAAATGTCTGTCTTTTGATTTCCTCTTCCTCATACATCTCTCTTATTCTCTCTCATTCTCTCTATCTCTGTATTTCTCTGTCTTGCTCTCTTTGTGTGTGTGTCTCTCTCTCTTCCTTTCTCCCTCTCCATCTCCCTGTATCTCTCTCCTGCTCTTGCTTTTTCTTATTGTCTGTCTTTCTCATCCTCTCACAATCCCTCTTTTTGTCCCTCTCTTCTGCTCACTTCTGGTGCCTCTTGGTGCTTTTTTCCTTCTATTCGCTATCTGTCTTTTTTTGCCTTCTTTCTCTTTTTCTCCCCATCTTTCTTTCTTCTGTCTCTATCTACACTCCCTCTCTTTCTCTTGTGCTCTCTGCCTGACGCTCTCTTCTTTCTCTCCCTTTCCCTGTTTCGCTCTTCTGGTCTTTCTCCATCTTTCCCTCTCTCAAGCTTTTTTGTGTCTCTCTTTTTCAAGATCCAAGATTCAAAAGTGCCTCATTGGCATGACGAATATTAACTTCATTCGTATTGCCAAAGATTAGAAATAGGTCACAAGAAAATAACAGGAGTAGACACATTATAATGGTAATAATAATAATAGTAATAAATGTATTACTATCTTCTCCTATTCGCTCTCTCTCTCTCTTTCTCACATTTGCTTTCTGTCTCTTTTTCTACTCTCCCATTTTCTCTCCCTCCTCTCTTATGCTTTTCCTCTCTGTTTTTTTTTTATTCCTCTGCTTTCTCTCTCTCTCTCGGTCTCACTCTTCTGCTCTCTGTCACCTCCTTTCCTCTCTCCGTGTCTTTCTTGTGCAGTCTCCCCATCTCTCTCTGTCCCTTTCTCTCCGTCTCTCCTGTGATGGGAACCAGCGCTCTTTATCTTAGCTGTCGTAACTCTGCGTCCGCTCACATCAAAGAAGCCTCAAATCAAAGGAGACCAGTGCAACAGTCACAGACATACACACCACTTACGTCACGTGTTGTGCACGCATGACGGCAGTTGAAAAACTGTTTAGCAGGAAGAGAGCATTGTGTATACGACTCCTCTAATTATACATCTCATCATGTACCTCATAAAACCAGCTTTTTCATGCTAAATTAGTGCTCTGTAAAATGTCACAAACATGCGAGTCAGTCGTATTATCTAATTAGATCCAGGTCTACATCAGACAAAAACACCATATTCCTTTCTTTTCCTTTCCACTCCAGAAAATATCTCACTATATCATCAGTTTTACATTACCCGTAACTTCATTAATTAGATTTCATTTTGAAAATAAATTGAGTTCTTAATGAAGTGCACACTGTGTGTGTGTGTTCACACGCACACTCCTGTGGCGTGAAAGTACTGTGTACAGAAATCACTCTTAGCCTCATTTAGTAGATACTCATACCAAAGTTGTGCAGTTTTACACAATAGCCCAGCTTTGTTGTTCTGGTTCTGTGCTCCAGCACACTGCATCTGAAACAAATCAATCAGTGTGAGATTAAAGTATAGCCTTTCCGCATTAATTTGAGCGTATGATCCCATTTAGCCCTGTTGATAATCAGTTTTCACATTTTACTGAATCAGATACAACCGAACAGTTACATGGCTGCTGAGTTGTTACCAGGTGCCTTTGTGTTGTTTTATGACCGCGTATGATGCACAAGTGTGGCGTTGGCGTCTTGAGTTTGTTACGGTTCCACTTCAACATGAGCACCAGCGTCGCTTCGATTATAGATAAGCACATCCCAAGGAAGACGAATCCAAACAGATCAATTCGAGACAGAGGCAAAGGATTAGACGTGCCGAGGTGGTGAACTGTTTGCTACGCCAACCACGTCGTAAGAAGTGAAAATGTGCTGGTGAGTGCTAGGAGTGAATGCATCAAAATACTTTTAATCATCAAGGAAGACATTTTTTGAAATGATGAGAAGCCCTCATCATGTTTTGAGCAGATAATTGTCACAGACCAAGGAAATGTTGCAACAGCATGACATCAGATGATGTACACCATGTTGCCAAAAGTATTCTCTCGCCTGCCTTCACATGCATATGAACTTGAATAACTTCCAGTAGGGTTTAATATGATGTTGGCCAACCCTTTGCAGCTCTAACAGCTTCAGCTCTTCTGGGAAGGCTTTCCACAGGTTTAGGAGTGTGTTTATGGGGAATTTTTGACCATCCTTCCAGAAGCACATTTGTGAGGACAGACACTGATGTTGGATGAGAAGGCCTGGCTTTGCTGTCTCCACTCTAATTCATCCCAAAAGCGTTCTATCTGGTTGAGGTGTAGGCCAGTCAAGTTCTTCCACCCTCATCCAACCTTGCTCGTCCATGTCATTATGGACCTTGCTTTGTGCACTGGTGCGCAGTCATGTTTTAACAGGAAAGGGCCATTCGCAAACTGTTCCCATAAAGTTGGGAGCTTGAAATTATCCAAAATGTCTTGCTATGCTGAAGCATTAGGAGTTCCTTTCACTGGAAGTAAGATGCCGAGGCCACCTCACAAACGCACTTCTCCTAAACCTTCTCCTAAACCTTGTGGAAAGCCTTCCCAGAAGAGTTGAAGCTGTTATAGCTGCAAAGGGGTGGGCCACCATCATATTAAACCCTATGGATTAAGAATTGGATGGTATTAAAGTTCATTCGTAAGTGAAGGCATGCATGAGAATCCATTAGGCAACGTTGGGTTCTTTGGACATCGCTCTAGGGAAATGCTGTAAGGTTCTGTGGAAAACCATGCGAAAAAGAATGTGTTTCGCAATTCGCAAGGGTTTTAAAGAGAACCATTTGTATAGAGCTAAGGAACTTAAGTTGACCAACTAACCCATCAAGAACCATTAAATCTAAAGTTGAGAAATGAGAATGATTTTTGCTCAGCTGAAAACAAACATAAAAAAAAAAAAAACATGCAATCTCACATACATACTTTATGTACGTGTCACCCTGGACAGGGTGATGGTCTATTGCAGGGTACAAGCATGCCGTCACTCATAGACTGTACAATTTGGTAACGGCAGTTAGACTACTCTGCATGTAAACTCCACACACACAGATCTAAAGGCAGGATTCGAACCCTCAACCCTAGAGGTTCGAGGCCACAGTGCTGATCGGTCCATTGTGCCACCTGCCAGTCAATCACAACTTTTTGACGTTATCTAGTAGGGCAGCATGAAGCATATAAAGGATTATGAGCTGTCTGACTTCTTCCACTTAAATGAAATTGACAGGTAATGCAGTGATTAATGTAGAGAGAGAGGTTTTCAAATCTCCCACCCAGAGTGCATGGACAATTATGCAATCTCACAATTTTGCAATTGAAGTGCCCAAGAACTATTTTTATTACGAGTATAGCCTCAAGATATTAACAATAAAGCCTGGGTACTGTTTGATCACATATATTTAAATTAATTTCATTAACTAATGAAACTCATTAATTTCAATTATGGCAAAAAAATAACATAAAGCACAAAACTTATCAAAAGCGATTACAGAAGACAAATAAATGAGAATTTCTGCCTATATTCTGATTTTTTTATTTTCATGTCTTTGATGGGCTAAAATGAGTTTGTATTTCACTCAGTGTTGATAAAAATGAGAGCACAAGATCTCCCTCAGTGTGGCTGCATTAAAGACCATGCAGAGCATCACCAGGGAAGATATCCAGTTTCTGGGGACGTCTGTTACAGTGATCATTTGCAAGTGATTTTGAAACAAGTATTATACAAGACAGTTTTATGTACGATTATGCTACTTTTTGGGTTTTTGGCAGAGCCTGGATGATGTATAAAAATGGCCGTGTTTCCTTCATGGTTTACTCAGCGTACATGTAAATCTTTCTAATTAGATCTGATGTTCTGTACTTTTACCTCATTGTGATTATTTCATGTCAAATGTGCAGAAGCACAGAGCTAAAACAACAAAAACCCACGCCACTACTCAATTACTTACAGACTGCGCTGTTAAATGATGCGATCTGATGTTCAGGCCAGGGCAAACATACTGTGACTTATTCCCGTAACCCTGTGTTCCAGAGCTGGCTTTTTAGAAACTCAGACACACAAGCGGCTGAGCCTTTCTATTTATTTTATTTAAAAAAATATATATATATTTCTCAGTGTGTGATTCCCATGGCGAGAAATAAAAATAGCTGTGAAAAAATATCAGCATTGTTCTGGTGGCAGCATCCTCGCTACCTTATTGATGTTAGAGCTCTAAAGCAGGGCCTGGCAGGAGAGCACAGAGCAGCTTGTGTCTTCTGCCTTCTGTGTGTATATTTTGGAGGAAGAAAGAGTTTGGTTATTAGGCCTAAGATCCATTGCGGTTTATTTCTCTGGATCGTTTCCACATCTCACTCAATATCAGGTCTCTCCGTCCTGTCCAAGGACTTTTCCGTGCCTCTTCTCCTTCCTTGTCTTTACTTTTAATCTCCATGTGCTATAGTTAGATCTTCTCTTTTCTCCTGGCTTGATCCAACTCGTCGCATCTATTACACTTTCTTTGACATTCAGAAGCACAGGATCTCTCGTATGGTACTTTTAATATAGCGGGTGTTTAAGATATTTCACCGCTATACACCGATCAGCCATAACAGTAAAACATTAACACTGATTATCAATTATATAACAGTAAACTGGTGACAGGATCATGGACACCCAAGGCTCGTCTGTGCTTGTGGGGACCAAAGGCAAGACTGTCTGACCACTAAAGAAAGGCACCAGTGCACCACAACACAAGATCCTGTCTTGTGGAGTCATGCCCGGCAGCACATGGGGAACCCACATAATATTAGCCTGAATGTTTTGTTTTGTAATGTCATGGCTGCCTGGTGGTCTGGACAGCTTCTTGGTCATAAGTAGTGAAGTGGGAATGTTGTTGATTTGGATCAGGTTTTAGGTCAAGTGCATAGTGTTGAAAATGAGTAATGGCTGGATTTACGATTTGATAAGGAGTTCTGATCATTAAGAGTGTTGACGGTTGCTATCATGGGTCAAGGTCATGGCTCAGCCATGTCCGGATCACTAGCTGTCGTCTCGCGGCGCCGACATCGTTAGATTTTTTTCTATTCGCAACTCTTCTGAATCCACTTATACTGTAAAAATTTCACGGAACCTTCATAGTACTTTTATCAGGAAGCATAGTGCACTGGCTATTTAAATGTTTGCTATTTGTGTTTCTGAAAAAAGGACAATTGTGCTTCTGTGAAGCATAGGGATCTGCGACACTGTTCGTCGTCTCATGTCTTCGGCATCTGTCATCAAACTTTTTCTTCCATCTGCAACTTCAAATCATTTATAGGAATTTTACCAAGCCTTCACAGAACCTTTACTCATAAGCATAGATGTGCACATTCTATATTGTTTTCCGTCATACAACATTAAAATTATTGCATTTCCAGGTGGCCGGTGACACATGCCATCTCTGGAAGCTTGGCTTTTTTTAAAAATTATTTTATAAAAAGGGTTTCCTATTGATTTCTACCTAGAAACTAAACTGAAAAAAAAAAAAAGTTACTACATTTACTTTTTTTCTTGTTATTCAATAGTTAAATAAACAGGTAAATCTTGCGTTATAGGAATTGTAAATTTAAGTTAATGGGGCATTCTGTAATTTCTGTATTGCTTTGCGTTTCCTCAAACTCCTTCAACTGTCACTGAAGATCTTGCCTTGAATGAAGCGAATTACAGAGCGCCGGCAGAGGCGCTGCGCATCACTTGTCTGTCTAACGTCTCTGGTCAGAACACAACAGACGCTTTTCCTTAATGTTTTTTTTTTTTTCCTTTTTTTTAGAGGACTAGAGTGAGAGATTTTTTTTGCCTTCATCTGATAGTTCCCATCTTTGTTCTTTGATCCTGCTGACTTCAAGCCACAGTACACATCCAGATGGAGAGATAAGAGTGAAAGACTGATGAGGTGGCTGAGTGTTGAAGGTGGCAAAGGAACAGACATTTCTCTTGTTTTATCCCGGAGAAGTCTCTCCCCCAGTGTGGACCCTAAAGATGTATGTCGTTAAGGGTTATGGACGATCATGCAATTATAGTTTCTGACCTCTATTAGGCAGCACAATGCCACTGATGCTGAGATTGTGAAGGGAAGTAACAAGACCAGCCAAAGTTGCAGACAGCACAATGCTCCAAAATCTACTCGTATATCTTTCCTCATCCAAACGTCTCCCAGGAATCAGTCTGGGATCGACCCGGCTTTCCCACAAATCATGCCTTTCAGTAGATCAGGTCAGCTTCCTTCATAGGGAACTGGAATATTCATGTTAAACACAAAATCCATTAGTCCATTATTTTTGCCCCAGCTAAAGTCATGTTCTGAGGAATGCATCAACACTTATGACTCTCCTGATAAAAGGAGGTAAAGAAGGAGGAAAGGAGGACTCTGTGAAAGAACAAGGGAGGAAGCCTTGAGCAACAACACCTCCCGGATGAGCCAGGTGCACTGTTGGAAAGGCTCAGTATTTCCCAAGCCAGGGTTTCTGCTCCCACACCGGATGCAGGAGACAGTGTGTTTAAGCCAAGGGATTCAAAGACCCTTTTTTTTTTTTTTTGGTGCTGGGGACGGGGTGGGGGTCTTGGGCGTTGGAAGACCACTACAAGCTGAACGAACTTATCTAAAGTTTCCTGTAACCTGGTTACATGGTCAGTGTGGTGTCTCAGAGGGGCTAGACGTGTTTATGATTATGAGCCACAACAGGCCCTAACGGTATGTGTCTCACATCACATGTGTTTCAGTTTGTTTGGGTCTGTTGTGGTGGCTTTTTTTTTTCCATAGTATTGTGATGAGCCAGCATTTATCCTCCGTTCATGTTGAATTGGTTTTACAGCATCTTAAAAAAGTTGTGTGTATTTATTCAGTCCATGTCCAGCCTCAATGATGTCACTGCCTGTATTGACTGGTAAGCTTGTGTGTGTGTATGTGTGTGTGTGAGAGAGAGAGAGTGAGCCAGCGATTTAGGTTTCATCCATGTTAACATTAAAACCAGATGTTTTGAGTCTTACTAGGCTAAGTACCTGCTTAAGAACTTAAATGCGCTTGGATTTAACCTGAGTTCCAGTTGCCGCCATAAACGAACCTCTGGAGTACTAACTTCTAGACCCTCAATTAATTTACCTGACTTGCCAGTGGTGTCATGAGGTAAAGATGGTTGTGCAAGGCTTTTCTTGACTTAGGGAAAGTTAAACTGGCAACAGCAGAGCTCATGTTTCACGTGCAAGTGTGTTTGTGTGTGGGTGTATGTGTGTATATGTGAGATGTCGAGCTCCTAATGGAGCGATTCGTATTTAAAAGTGGCAGTGGATCAAGGTCTGCTGTGGTATTATGAAACCGAGGGCGCTGCTGGGATCAGAAGGCTTTACTCAGACGCACTCAGGAGAGCCCATTAATATGATAGGGCTTTAGGGGTAGTGTGTGCACCGACTTGCTAAAGGGGAGTGAATGAGAATAGCTTGTGTGCATGCATGCACATTGGTTTCTATTCACAGTTCTCATTTTGCTGATTTGAGCATGCAGCTGAACTTGTGTTTGCTTGGCGGAGTCATGGAGCTGAAGCAACCTGATGCCACTGCTGGATCGCAGTGCTCTGGGCAGCCGATTGGAGCCTGGCTCCTTATGCTTATGGGTAAAGGACTCCAGATGTCTCTGGTAGAGTTTCTTTGTGTCTCTGTTCCAGAGAGCTAAGCAGCCAACTGGCCCCAAAGCTACACACTTAGAAGAGCCAAAGAAAGAGACGCAAACACACTCTATCTTTCTCTCACTGCTTCATTAATGACAACACGGGCTAGCTGTCTCTGTCTGTTGACATGAGTGGAGAAAAGGATGATGGAGGCCGTGCTTTTCAGGCATCTTTGGTTTCCTGTCCAGTTGGAGAAAGCGATAAGGCATCTGTAGTGTGAGGCTGAGAAATCATCTACTGATGGAAATCTGACCAAATGCACTTATTGTTTGCATATTTCACCATGCGTGGACCTTCATCAGGAACCGAGATAAAAAGGCTGTAAAGTCAAATAATACTCAAATTGACTTGAATCTGGTCCTGCTTATACATATTTCCCTTCTGTGCATTTGTGGCATTACAGGACTTTCATCTTAATATAACAAAACATTTGAGAATCTTTCCTTCTTGAACTCATCTCGTATATCTAATCCCAGAAGATTGTTAGAAATTTCCGGTGTAAGGTTTAAATGCTAGAATATGTTTAACATTATGTAAACCTAATACGAAGTGATAAAAGATTTTTTTTAAAAAGGGGGAAACTTAACTTGGCTGTTTTGGTTCTAAAATCAAGTCTGGCTTCACGTTGTAGCTGTGTGATGATAAATTAGTAGTGAATTATAGTTATCATTTCTGTGGGCTGGATGATTGCCTGCACCTGATTGGCGGATTTTAACTGATGTTGATTTTATTTGAAAATAGTGCTGGGTGTGTTTGATGTCTTGGCTTTGCCTGTATCAGGGTGTTGGATTTCCAGCTTAAATGTGTCTTTACGGACTACCTGAATAGACTCTCAACAGACATTTATGAGCTGCTAGCATTGCACCAGAGGCATTGCCTTTTCAGATAGATTGAAGCTGAACTTGACTCCAATTTTTTTTAAGGTCATACTTGAATCCTATCCTACACAAGAGCGAGTTCCAAGAGGTAAATTAGCAGTGAGGCATTGTGTGGAAGTGGAGTCAGTAAGCCACGTGAAAGGTTTTGTTAAAGACCATGAGAAGGTCATGTGCTTCTGTTATCTGTGCTTATTTTTTATTATTTTTTTTTTTTAGGTTTGTTGCATTAGTGGCTGGTGTAATGTAATTAAAGAGTGGTATGGATTTTGCAAGGGGTGGTCAAGTCAAACCAGGACTTGGGTTACGAGAGTAAAAACTACCTTTATTTCTCTATATAATCCCCTGCTACACTAATGCACTTCTCCCGGTGTTTCACTTTTGCTTGGATACCATCATGGTAGAAAGCTTTCTCAGTATACTTTCAGTACACAAGATTGGACTGCCTGCTTCACATGTGAAACGCTGGCCTCCCAGGAACTCCTTTTAAGGCCCTAACATGTGGAAACGTTGGGGGCGGCGTAACACACTCGGAGTACAGCAGTATCCGCTCCTTCCGCTTGCGTGAGCTTATAGACGCCCCTGATTGGCTGTAGAGCCGTGATTAATGTGGGAGCACTGAGTACATCTCATCCCTCCCCTTTGAGTGAGCTCGGCCAATCGGCTCTCTCTAGACCTCTGGCTACGAGAGGTTACAGCATCACCCGGGAATCGAACTCGCAATAGGGGTGAGGCCTATAAATTATTTTCAAGGATCAGGTGTTCCACTCTCTGAATGATCACGGGAACGGCTGCAGTAGGCTCTGAGCCACTAGAGGTTCAGCCGTGTATTTGATTATCACTCACAGACAAAAAAAACTTAGTTTAAAATGTTTGCACCATTCAAATGTTTTACTGTGGCAAAGATTCTCATCACCGTACTGTGCTTGCAGTCTTCTGGAAATGTCACGTTTCGTCATAAATCTCGGTTTGTCTTGAACGTCCCTCATACACAGAGAAGGGTCAAAGCTCATTAGATAAGGATGTCAGTATTGGTTAAATGATCGCAAGGCTGGCCATAAACAGTTATAGATTAATCAAAAAACTCGATCGTTGTCTGTAGTCTGTTTTTCCTTTCTTCCCTTTTTGAAACACAACAGCACTGTAATACACCACGTGGTGTAGACTGTTTTGCTAGGTGGCCAACTTTTTCCACATCTAATTGATCTGTAACATTTCTTGCGCGGATTTGTAAATAGAGAAGACAAAGAGTACAGTGAAATACAGCTGCAGAAATCATTCAGAAATCAGAATCATTCAGTCCACCAACCACCGGAATGATGTAAATATCAGTTTCCGTAAAAACTACATTCGGATCCGGAGTGTGCGTGTTCGAGGGGCTGCCAGAGGTTCAGCCGTGTATTTGTTCGAAACCTTCACTGCTTTGTGAATCATCAGCGAGTCGTAAAAAGATGCTTTTCAAGCGGCATTTCCTTTCGGCATCGCAGAAACAACTGAAGCTCGAACCTGCCAATGTCAGGGGGTCTGTTATACTTCCAGGTGGCCCAGTCATATTTCAGACAAACATTTTACTAAGGATGTTCTCACTCAACCTCTGTTTGCCCTATGCAGCAAAGCTTGCTTTCAGCTGGATCTTATCAGCTGGAGAACAGATTCTGTCAAGCTGATTAAAGGCTTTCAGGGGTTACGTGGTTTGCGCTGACTTTTTTTTTTTCCTCTTTTGCTTTATTTATTTACTTCTTACTTTGTTTCTTTATTTCTTGTTTGATTTTTTTTCTTTTTTTGATTTTACTTTATTCCTTCTTTCTCTTTTTATCTTTCTATTTCTTCTTCTGACTTTTCATTCCTCCCATCCACATCTGTTCTGGCCCTGATCTGTGTCCTGCAGATGTTGTTGACTTTTGATGACTGAAGATACAAATGACTGTAGATTTATTCCTTTTTTTTTTCATAGCTCTGTGAGCGTGATGCAGTACAATGGGCTGAAAACATTGTGCGGTTAACACGGTCCTTACCACCGTCACACCTGAGCTTGAAACATGCAGTCGATCATTTCGATACCTCTCAGGCTCTTTTCCTTAAGTATGTCCATGCTTCGAAGCTTTAGCGTGTTCGAACTTTTTCAAACTTTTCCATATAAATCACATGTCAGGGCTCATAGTAAAGGAAAAGCGTCCCAAAAATGTGATGTGTTCCTGAAATGGAAGCGTGACTGACCAGATGGCGCTGTCGTAAATAATGTTTTAAAGTACCTGATGTTGCAGCATTGATCAAGCCTAGAGTCGAGTTCAGAGTTTGTTAGTTGATGCAGCAGTTCACAACTCCTTCTGTTTCGAGGTGCGTCACAAGCTCTTATTTATCTTTCATAATTTTGTTTAGTGAGATTCATATGTAGTGAATATACTGGAGCACAGATAAAGGATGCTTTGGAAAGGAGACTTGTTTGTACAGTTGGCTATTGTGTTTCATTGCAAGGTCCTTGCTGAATGTTTTTCACATTAAGCTGCTGTTGTTTTGTTCTGTCATCTTTGCTCCAGTTGCTAGTTGTGTGTTTGGTGTCCTGTGTTACTGCTGAAGGCATTACTGCATAACTGAAAGATTTATGTAAATCCTTTTTTCCCCCCGTCTTGTTTGTTTTCGGGCCTAGCAACCGGCGAGCACTGATCGAAGAGTTCGGTTCACTGGGTTCACTATACAGAACTCATCTTGTGCCCGGTGGATCGACTGAATAGATGTAGCAGACTTGATGATCTAACTGTCCATGGGAAAAGCTTTAGCGGTCCATCCCAGCTCTGTCACAGGCCGTCTTCTCAGCAGTTGGTCACAGACATTTCCTGGGTGTCGCCCATTTCCTCTGTAGTGATGTGCGGTTCTGCGCGTTGTGGTGGTTGTCGTCCGAGGATACATGTGCATGTTATCATGTGCCAGAACTTCCGTGTGTTCTGAAATTCGAACTAACCTCGTGTGTCAGAACTTTTGCCGGTCCTAGATCGCCGTTGGATCGATCACACTCAGATCTGCGGTGTTGGTCAGAATCGGGCGATGCTGTAAGCGCACTGAATTAGCCGGGTTTATTTGAAAAGTGTCAGACTACATGCACGTGAACTGGATGTTAATAGAACACGAGCAGCAGATTTGAGAACAATGCGACGAGAGTGCCTTTCATCGCCTCCACTTACAAGGCTTGTAAACCATGAGCATGTTGAGATTCGAGCAGCTGAACATGCAACCAGAGGCTTATTGTTCCGGTCCGGGCTGGTGTGGAGACGTATCTGTAAGAATCTAACACACACGTGCACGTCATCGATACCTGCTATCCAGTCCCCGAATCTCTTTCATGTGGTACAATCGATGACATGACGATGACACGTGCTAATGTTTGACTGAAACAATGTCTGTGTGAGTAAGAGAGCATGTCTGGGCCGCGAACTCGAATTCGTGACTTGAAGCATGACTTGATTCGTTTTCTGCCGTTTGGGTGTTACCTCATTTAAATCCTCATTTAAAAAGATCAAGTAAGGGCCGGAATTTGAATTTGGAAATCTGTGAAGTCACCCTAAGGGCTCGGTGTGTGTGCATATGTGTGCGAGCGCTTGTGTATTCATGAACTTCCTTCCTGCGTGCTTCTCATTAAGCCGCCCTCCAGAATTCAAATCCTTGACAGATTTGGACAGGTTCTCTGCTCTCAAACGTCTGACGTGAAATATTTTCATATTTCATTTTTAAAAAGATGCCTGTACTTATAACATCAAGGTGAAATAGTCATCCCGAGTTACATTTGCAATTTGTATTTCCTACTTGCAGATACAGCGTTTTACTGTTTGAATTGCGATCCTTTGGTGTGTGCAGCCCCTCATATCTCAACCATCTGTAGTCTGTCAACACAGATCTCGTTTGTGTACAAACTTGGCCGAAGTCCGCTGCAGATGTCGATGTTGCTGTTTAGCATCGCTAAGCTGTTTGAGCTTAAGTTTTAATTTATTTAGAAAACAGAAATTAGTAAGAATATCACCAGATACCTCGCGATACAATATTATCACGATACCTGGGTGCCGATTCAATTAGTATTGCAATTCTGTCAGCATCGTGATTTTTAGAAATATCCTGATTTATTGATTTTACAATTCTGAACAAACTTGGCAAATAATTTGCTCGTTTTCACACAGCACAGCACTCCTGTGTGAGTCAAAAAGGATCTGCACTCTGGCTGTAGTATTTATTTTAACTTTCACAAAAGACAAATACATTATTTTTAATGAGAGAATAAGAAACCTAGTAGATTATGTATAAAAATAGAGTTTTAGGCTGAGCCGTGAATAATGTAAGCTTTTAATGCACTGCCGTCTTCAGTTCTTCATCAGAAGTGAATCTTTCCCCTCATAGGGCTGCTTTCAGGGGACCAAACAGGTGCAGCCAGATCAGGACTATACAGAATACTTTAAAAAACGTTTTTGCAGAGTGTCGACAGATATCCACACACTACCTTCTTTTGTGAAGACAAATCACTGTACGCTGCAAATCAGAAGTTGGGCATGCATTTTGCTCGCACCACAGTTACAAATGAACCGATGTAACATGTTCACATTTGCGCAGCAGTGACTGGGTGTCGTCCCCCCGAATTTAGTCGTATCCAATTCCTCCCTGTCACTAGGGGGCTCCCACATTAAGCTACTACTACCACTCAGTCGGGACTAGACATGAAGAGTGAATCCCAATTCTACCCCTTACCCCTACACTTAGCCCTACCCCTCCGTTTGGCGCGTTCACGTGAAGGGGTAGGGG
>JAOTQY010000010.1:7970534-7983079 GCA_026413445.1 Dolichallabes microphthalmus
TCTAAAGAAGTCTTTTTAAATCCTAGTATCTATACTTCTACTCAAGTAATGAATGTGAATACTTTTGACACCACTGCGTATGTCGCAGTTTACACAAACACCTAACTCTGTTGGCCATGTTTTCTTTTTTTTAAAACTTCATGTAAATCCTGGCTGTCTTTCCACTGCTCTGACTGCAGCACTTGGAGTTCTCGAATGGAATGCTAGAAGAAGGAAAAGTAATAATTAGTAGATGAGCTTCAAATCCCTTTTGCATGGTGGTGAAGTCGAGGGTAATGCAGGCCATGTGGAAATAAAGAAGAGGGCACTCGCTTCCCACTGGATCCTTTAAAGTGGGCTGTCTGGCACAACCAAAAACAGCTGACTTTCGGGAGTCGCTGCCGTCTATATGTTTAAATGGTCTTTGACTGTGCTGAGGTGAGCGAAGTACAGAAACGAGGAAGTGTGCGAAATTGTGAAACCTGCCTGCGTTCCGGCCAGGTGGTTCATGTGAATATATTTCCTTCTCACCCACCGGGAACAGAGTGGATTCTTCTGAACCAATGGCATTATAAAAACCGTACTAACATCTTTCCCTCCTTGATGATTTGTGGCATTGCATTTCAGCTGGAATGCACCGCACTAAGCCTAGGAATATCTTAGCCACACTCTGTGTATCTGCTAAATTTTTTTTTTTCACATCTCTCACACTCCCATTTACATTTTTTTCCCCCCTTTCCTCCTTTGGTCGGTTTTTCGTTCAATCTACAACCACCACATGTACTTACTAAGTCCTTCCATCATCACTGTATTGGTGTCTATAGCTGGGTTCCTATTCAAAAAGCTATTCATAAATTAAGGAATCTCCAAAAAGTGGACTGAATCAGTTTCTTAGGTCTACATGAAAGGCCTGAAGATGACATGTTAAGATTAAGGAGAAAAGAATACAAAAGTGCAAGGCTATTGTTGTCTTTTTTAGGTAAAGGAACAAACCACCAATCAGTTTTAAAGGAAATATCGACTCCGGTTTTAGAAACTGGTTAAAAAGCACAAGATAAATTAGTTGGAACATGATTGCATATAAATGTCAATGTAAATCCTGCATTTTACACATCTACCCATGCAGTAAAAAAACATTAATAGCATATTATTACATTATATGCAAATATTTGATCTACACCCAGTTGCTGAAATAACACTTTCAGGAATGTTCTAATACGTTTAGTGGAAACATGACTTATTTCCCAATATGACAACATTATTATTATTTTTTTACATATCATCTTTCAAACTTTCCACCTTTTTTTTATTTTGTACTGCAATCCCCATTCCTTTTTCTGTGTGTTTTTAAATAAAACCATAAAATAAGGTCGCCCATATGTACTGTATCATCTCCTTCAATTCAGTTTAACTTTTATTGGCGTGACCGAGTATTGTACGTTGTTGCCAGACCATTGGAGGAAAAAATGGATCGGAATCAACGATAACACTAATAATGTTCATACCAATAATATTACCAAAATGAATAACAGCTGTACGATAATACCAGCAATAATACAATGGATGTCGCGACATACTTTATAGAGAGTATTGTTCTAGATTTATTTTATTTTTTTACCAAGGAAGTTTTGTAGTTTATCAGATGTAGACCCTCGATTACTGTACGGGTTGGGATTAGAGTTCAAATACATTTGGATATTAAAGTTTCTCAAGACTTTAAGAAAGAATTTTTTAAACAGTGAAGTTGTCGTGCAGCATACACGTATTCCCTCGTCCCTGAGCAGCCAGGTGCTTTAGCGTCTGCGCTTTACACTAATGAGGCTGTATGCACTGAATCTGTCTGTGCTCTCAGTTCCCTCTGTTTAGTGCCTGCATGGCACTCTGGCTGACTCTGGCTTTTGGTTTCAAAATGGCAGTGTTCCAGACATGTGTCTTAACTCTGTTTGATGCTAGTTGGTGATTTTATTGGATTATAAAGTGGTACTGATCTGGGTGTGCTTTGTGTTAATGCCAGTTACGAGGTAAGTGAACCTCTGAACCACCTGTCCATGGGTACTCTCTTCCTGAATCTCTTGTGTCTTTAATTTCCGTTCCTCCCTAGGGCTTGTTTCATAGTATTTTTGGAATTTGGGTCTTCTTTTGTATTTTGGCATCAAATTGTCAGAAGTAGAACTTTGATCGGCAGCACGGTGGTGTAGTGATTAGCACACTCTCCTTGCACCTCCAGGTTCCGGGTTCGATTCCCGTCTCTGCGTACATGGAGTTTGCATGTTCTCCCCGTGCTTGGTGGGTTTCCTCCGGGTACTCCGGTTTCCTCCCACAGTCCAAAGATATGCAGGTTAGGTTAAATGGTGTTTCCAAATTGCCCGTAGTGTGTGAATGAGTGTGTGAGTGAGTGTGCTCTTTGATGGATTGGCACCCTGTCCAGGGTGTACCCTGCCTCGTGCCCTAAGCCTTCTGGGATAGGCTCCAGGTCCCTGCGACCCTGAATACAGGATAAAGTGGTATAGAAGATGAGTGAGTGAGAACTTTGATCAAGTACACAGTAGAACACAATAGTGTTTTTCATAGCATTGATCCGACCTACGACATACTGTATGTCCAAAAGTTTGTGTACACCTGGATATTACATTGTGTGCGTTTTCTCCTTAAATGTTTGTGCAAGCACACAATTTTATTCAATGTATTTGGGTAAAATGCCATATTTTTAGAATTTCCCTTTACTGAGCTTTAGGTTCCAGTATGACGAGCAAGGTCGATGAAGTCATAGCCTGGTTGTGAAAGGCACTATTAATTAGTATTGCTTCGAATATTTGCATATTTTCACCCTCTAATGCAGCAGGTCTCGGTACACATTGGTTTGTGAGCCATCACTGAACACAAAGAGAAGAGAACGAGGAAGTCAATCTTTTCGCTATGGATAGTATTAATGATATTCCAGAAAAATGTCAAGAGCAAGAGCAACGCTCTCATGCCTTCCTACTTCATCAGTTATGACTGTGTAGGTTAGAAGAAGAGATGTGGCTTGTGCTACACTCACACAGAGTTTTTGGAGAGACAGCACTGATGACACCACTTTTGCTTTCATGTTCAGGTACAATTGGCATCAATATCTGATTTGATCCATGACCAGGTACCAAGACTTTGGGGTCAAGCGTTCTCAGAAACTATCCTGGGCTCAGAATGTGAGTGTCCTCCACAGAGCACTCATCTCAACGCCAGTGGACACCTTTGGGAGGAACTGGAATGCTCAGAGCTCCTCATGCCTCCCCATCGAACATACATGGATGTGTGATTATTACACTTCTTTATGGTCATGAGCATTAATGAATATTTAGTGCTGTCATAATAGACTTTATTCTCCCGGGAAGGCTTACCATTAGATTTTGGAACATGGCTGTGCTGGTTTGTCCTTGTTTAATCATAAGTCATGTTAGAATTAGTCAGGTCAGGCACGGCTCACACGAGAAGGTCTGGGGTCAGAAGGTCAGAATTCTAATTTACCCCAAGGGTGTTTAGTGTTCTTATATATTTCTAAACCATATCTTTAAAGAGTATAGGGCATTTGATAAATGTAAATGGTATCGTCTATATAACGTGAGCAGCAGAAGGTCATCTGCATAGAGCAGAAGTTTTGTTTTCCTACACTATAAATTGGGTTCAGGCAAAGCCAGGCGGTTTAATCTGCACTGCTCGCTTGTTAATGTCAACCCTGAAATATGTTCATCCCTGTTGCACCATTTCCCTCTTGTCCTCTAGCTCTTTCTTATTCCGTCTCCGGGCGCATGTCCACATCTTCAGTGTACCGTTGCATATGTTCACTTTTCCATTTTCCACTGTTCCTCTACATTTCAAGGTTTCTTGCTTTCTTCTCCAAACAAATACACTACCCACATCCTGTCCCGATATCCTTGTACAGAGCTGATGTAAACAAAATGTCCTCACTTCGCTTTTAACAGGCCGCTGTCCGAGTGTTAAGCGTGGGTATTGAACTTTCCTGGTATCTTGTTTTCTTTTTTTTCCCCTCGGATTCCATCTCTGTTCTCTCATTCCTTCGATCCATCTCTCCATCCCTCACACACAGATCACTGGCTGATCTTCAGCACTCAGCTTGTCATCTTCCTTCAGCATGCTGTGCCAAGCCCAGAGGGCCAGTGTATGTGTGTGAGAGACTTCATGACTGGCTTTGTTCGCCAGATGAGGCTCTGCAGGTTTGGCCTCATTCTCACTCACAGCCAGGCTCTTCTGAAGTACATGCCCCTTCCTTCTCAGCGCTGGAGTGTGAGTTCAGGCCATGCTGTCTCTTTGGGAGCATTTTATGATGATATGGGTTCATTGGAGAGTGTGTTCTCCATTATCCCGTGCATTGAGCAGCGCTATCTTGGTCCGTCTGGGTTTTATTGTAGCCTTTGCTGTAATCATGTTTGTTTATACTTTGTGGCTATCTGGAAACGTATTAATGATTGATGATTATCAGAGCATTGGGCTGAAATCAACAAGCAAGTTGATTTAAATCAACAAGCTCAGAGCAAGTTAAGCTGGTGATTACGTGCCTATTCAGTCTCCCTCTCTCCCTCGTTCTCTCTCTTACTCTCGCTCTCCTCTTTCTTTTTTTTTAAACCACTCCTTGACCTCACAGGAGCGAGTTAGTCGAGGCAGCTATTAAGGAATCGTGAAACTGCTATAATTTTCACAAATTTGAGAAAGCTCACCATAAACCCAATGATTTCGATTGTCTGTTTACACATTACGTGTGTTTACATCAATTCATCTCTTGCTAAGGCCATATTCACTTTCACCTTCGTCCTGACTAGCAGAAGTATCATACGGATAAAACGCGAACAAGGGTCACTGCTGGTTATACATGAAACGGTTCCTCAGATCTCTACAGATTTCATGCATTTATGTACCTGAACCAGACGTTGGCTCTCCTCTTACTGTCATAAGATCAGTTCACCTGTAAAGTTCCATGCTGTGTGAAGATTACAGTGAGAATAACGACAATTACTGTTATGTCTGACCCAACATGTGGTAGCGTTTTTAAGCGAGTGCTTGAAAAATTACTCCGTTCTTTTTTATTTATGTATTTATTTGATCCAACCTTTCATTTGCCTTTTTTCTTTTTGCAATGTAATAGTTTCCATAACAGACTGTAGTTGATAAAAAAAAAAGTGGGTGGATGTAAGTAAGAGAACATTTCCAAGCAGGAAATGCTGTTCTATGTACAGCTCAGATGAATCTTGAC
Organism: Dolichallabes microphthalmus; assembly: GCA_026413445.1. Classification (NCBI taxonomy): domain Eukaryota; kingdom Metazoa; phylum Chordata; class Actinopteri; order Siluriformes; family Clariidae; genus Dolichallabes; species Dolichallabes microphthalmus. Next base: position 7,975,759 of record JAOTQY010000010.1, read on the forward strand.
AGATTGAACGCTGTCAAAAATTCTTACACTGGCTTGATGCCGGTTCAGCAACAGGTCATGTTCCAGTCCTGGACAGAAACGCAGATCTGCACGTGTGTTTCTGTGTGATAATTTCGTAATCCCTTGTGCTTAATCAGCACATGCTGGCATTACAAGTGTTCCAGATTAACTGTCAATACTGTATGTGATACGAGGTGTGATGAGGGCTGGTTTAAATGATGTGAATGAAAGAAATGTTCTTTAATACAGCTAAAGTCTGTATGTATACAGATCAGTCATAATATTAACACATAATATTAAAAACTTTGGCAAATCTCTGCATATGATTTTCAGGAAGCAATCAAGCGGGCGTGGATTGAGCAACCAGAGAACCGGAGACATTTTCACTCTTTGTCCAACAGAGTAAAGGACCTTATCTTGATTATCATTAGCTTAAACATTTTCTGAGAATGTCATTAAAAAAAAAAATCTTTCACTTTTGTCTCAATACTTTCGGTCACCAGTGTATACAGAGGCTGTGTATTAACTTGCAGAAGAATGGCGTCCATACCTCACCAAATCAAAATACGTGTAAAAGTAAATGTAAATGGATGCAGATAGGATTAGGGTGTGATTATTCAACACCTGGGTGTAAATTGCAAGGTTGATTATGAACACACAGGCACAAATAGCCACATAAGCTATTCTACTCCTGGTGCAAACAGCATCTGCCGTTTCTTTCTTGAGAACAATAGAACATACAGGAAGCACTGCCTTAAATGTTCGACTATATGAGCACTGATTTCAGACCTGTTGCTGAGAGAGCCATGATTTGAGCGAGTCTGTTAGGAAGTCAGGGAGGGAGGAAGCATGTCGAAACGCTAGACTGATTGTCACTAGTATGCAAGATATGCCATACTTCCTGTCCAATCTAAACAGACTCACCAGTGGTTTAGAAAACCAGCCGAAGTAAGAGGCCGCAAGGTAAATAGAGCCTGTTTTCAACTCCGTCCACTTCTCACTGACAATTTGCCCATTGTGACTCGAGTCATGTTCAATATTCTACAGCATAGATCGCTAAGCTGGACCCGCTGGATTGGTGCTGGCCTGGTGGTCATTTGTAAACAGTCCACAGCAGCTTACAAATCACCCCCGAGGGTTAAGAGCGCTGGATAACGCTTGGAGGGGAATTGAACACAGAGCCTAATAGATATCCTGCACAGAACTATTTTCTTAACACGAGAGATTGTAACTCAAACAGTTAAGACTCTGGGTTATTGATCGGAAGGTCAGGGGTTCAAGCCACATGCTGCCACTGTTGAGCCCTCGAGCAATGCCGTTAAGCCTATCTGCTCCAGGGGTGTCTGGCTAACCCTGCGAAAAAATCACTTCACTGTGCTGTAAGGTGGTACATGTGACAAATAATTGAATCTTAAACTTCAAATTTTGATTTGTCAAAAGGAGAATAACATGCAGGATGTTGCACAACCGTGACTATATGAATGAGCCTGTACCATCCAACCCAGTTTGACTATAAGATAAACTGTATAATCAATATTCATAATATAATGTATTAAGTCTGACTCTATCATAATAATTATGTCTACGATACCTAAAGACTGTAGTATTAAAAAAAAAAAAAAGGATGAACGTGTTTAACGATGAGTTTAAGAAGAAGTTCCTATCACTGCCCTCTTGTGGAACAGTTAGAATTCACAAGTGCTTGAAGGACACGGGACAGATCACTTGGCAGATTAATCACATCTGTTGTACGGGTTAGGTCAAAACATCCATGTTTTTGGGCTATAGCACATAAGGGACTGATGTAGTGTAGGATGTTGCGTTCACAGCTGTCTGATTTGAGTGTGTGTGAAACTGAGAGAAAGAGGCTTAAGTGTGTGCCTGGGCCATGTCCTTGAGTGACATTGCCTGTTCATGTTGTGCAGGTGTACAGTCTCTTGGCAAGCGTGTGAGGAAGGAATGACTCACTCAACATGCTCCGCTCTCAGATGTGACTCATCGGCGTCCCTCATGCTCTACCTCACACACTGTTTTTATTTGTTGTTCGACAAAGATAAAGTGTAGCCTTAATCCAACCCCTCTGCAGTTCATGTTGGTTCAACAGCCTGTTATTTGTAGGATTCTCAAATACCACAGAACTGATAGCACTGTTTATTAAAGTAGTATTGACAGTGATAAAACAACAACATTGTGGTAATGCACGGTGCTAAGAGCAGTTGTAACAATGTAAACAATGACAGTATTGTAACATGGTGTGTATGTATTAGAGATGGGGAGGGGGGGTTATTCAGTTTCATATTGCAGACTGCAAAACCTTTTTTAAAAAATATATATTTTAATTCATTTGTATGTGTCATTTGAGGTGGCAAAGTGTTGCTGTTCCTTTATAACCGTACGGGTGCTATCCGCTATTCGCCCAGGCGCAGATTACTTACTGTACATTTTAACAAAACCTGGGGAAAAAAATCCATAAAACAAATTTTTTAAATCTTGATGCTCACAGAATCGCAATATGAATCCTGATGATATTGTATCGGCAGGTCCATGGTGATTCCTGTCCTAAAATAAATAAATATATATATACACACACACACACACACACACACACACACACACACACACACACACACACACACACACACACACAGTATATAACATTGTGTCTGTACTTTGGCCAGAACTCGCTCTTTCAATATTGTTTTCATACACTGGAGGACCAGAAGCCAGTCTGTCTATATGTCCGTATGTCTGTCCAGTCGATTTTCCTTTTTGCTTCTGCATCACTCAACAGGGTAAATCAATTCATCGCTTTTCCCTCGAGGAGGTAGTGTGTGTGGGGAAAGATGCCTCGCTCGTCCCCCTCCCATCTCCACTTACCATGTTCTACCTGTTCTCATCTCTAAATGTCCCACTCCCGTCAGTCACCTTGTACAAACTTCCGCAATCCTCTGCAAATATAAATCTTTATACTAGCGTTTGTACCCGTCGTTGACAGTAAAAAACACACAGTACCACGCAAAAGTTTGGATTTATTTTCCACGGTCTAGAACAAAACCAATTTTTTTTTATTACAAAACTATTAAATAGCACATTGCATCTGGTTATTAAGTTAAAACAGCAACAGTCCGTTGTAATTTTAAAACATGAAGGTCAGCTGTTCTGGAATAGTTCTTGCAAGAAATTACAAAACCCATCAAGCACCATGAAACTGTCGCTCATGAAAAGTAAAAATCACAGGAAAGCAAGACCAAAGACTTACCGCTGCTCAATTAGCAGCGCTATTATGAAAGCTTCATAGAGCAGAAGTAACATCACATCTCAATATATACTGTTCAAAGGAGATTATTGCATATTTTGCATGCCTTCAGCACAGTTTTGAAAGAAATATGTAGAAAGACATTTAGAAAAATCAGAAACGAGCATGGAATTAAAAGATGTGTCAAACATTTTGACTGGTAGTATATCTGTCATGCTGTTGCTGTCATACACTCTTCCAGTCTGGTTTATTATTTTTTGTGCTTCAGGAATTTTTCATTTCTTTTGTCATCTACTTGTCTGTTTGCACAGCAACCCATATTCATCTCACCTGTCTGTTTCTCTTCAGGCTGAGGCGCTGGGATCTGCGCTGCAGGCAGAGATGGAGGTGAAGGAGGCTATACAGATCCAGCAAGGTGCGAACGGAGAAGTGGTCCAGATTCAGATGCCTGTCAACACAGTGGGCACCTGAGACACCAGCTCATGAGCTCTCTCTCAAACACAAGACGGCTCCACGTACACAGATGCATCATTGCGATTCTGCAGCAATAGCACCTGAGATACACATAGAGAGAGAGAGAGAGATAAAGACTGCTACGTGTGGGTGCTCAAACTCAAAACTATGAATGGACAACCATGGGTTAAAGCCCAGGTGGGGAGGCTTAGTTTAAACAAATCATATGATTCCTTTTGGGTCATCCAGTCTATTGGCAATCTCCCGACGATCACAGACTGTGAAAGCGGCCAGTCATCTTATTAACACAATAGCGCCGTTGGCTCTAGCACAGGCTTGTCAAAGCTGCATGTGATACAGACTGTGGCCCAGCTGAGTACAGGAGAAAGGAGTTTGTTGTTGTTTTTTTTCCTTCCTCCTCTGCATCTGTGCTCCATCACTGCAGCAGCTTCACTGTGCAAGATGAGTTTATTTAACTGCAGCTTAGAGAAGTCTGTCTAGCTGTTAGGTTTTTAAGTTCAGCTAATCCCCTCCCAGTTACGACAGCGATCCGGGCCTGTAAAAGACTGACATTTGCAAATGAAGGAGGCTTTGCTCTGCGTGTTTCTTCCAAGGTTCTGGTTTCCTAATCAGCTGGAGCATCTATCGCATAACTAACGACATATTGCTTTGTTTAAAAAAAATGATAATAAGTGAATTATTTTATTGTATTTGTTTGCAGTCATTGTTTGGCTTTCATTTGTGTTTTGCAATGCTTCACCTATTAGAGCGGATTGTAGGTTCCTGATACCGTATGGAAGAAAATGTATTAAGCAGAAATATTTATGGAGCTTTTTTTTTTTTTTTTTTTCTTTCTTTTTTAAAACAGTCATTTGATCAATAATGTAGATAGGAAACATGAATTTGTATTTGACAAGCCTATGTACATACATTTTTGTTGCATAAGTTTTCACCCCCCACCCAACCCCACTTTTTTTTTTTTTTTATGATACAACCTGGAACTGGAATGGACTTATGACTCATGAATCAAATTACTGATGCAAGATGCTTCTATGACAAGTCAAATAATTTGTACAATGTGTACAATTGGTGTATCACAAGATCTCAGTACAAATAAACCTGGAGTGTACCTACAGTATAAGGTGCCTGAGTTTTTTATTTTTTTATTTTTTTTAACGAATATATCCGACCCAACAGATGTCCAATACACAGTCAGTTTTTGGATATAGTAAAAAATCACAAACTTTGAACTTACTATGTAGTATTATTAATCTGTTATTAAAACATTAAAACAACCAGGTAATGAACCCATTAGTCAGAGCAACCGAATGTGAAGGGTAGCTCTGAGCCATGGTGGTGATGACATCAAATTTAATGTATGGATGCTTGTAAAAAAGTATGCACCACTTTACATTGTGTGTTCAGAGGCAAAGAAATATTGCCCTGTACTAATATTGCATGTGTTTTGGTTTTCAGTGTCTACAGTAGCTTGCAGGCAGAATATAGTGAATGCAGAAAAATATTTATTTTTAAAGATTAATATGTCTCATTGTGCTATGAGTTGGATTATGAAACTTTTTCTATATTTAGTGCTGTCACTAGTATTAACATCCATGATCTGAAATCCAGAGGCCTGTGAAAGAATGTGTGATATACGTACGTGGTTTAGTATTGTGCCTGTTTGCTGTTAAAAGAGTAGTCTGTTTGCTGTTAAATTTTATATTCTGGGGACTGGGTGTGTTGAAGGATGAAGTACTTCCTCTCGGTCACCACACATTTTCTCATCAAGGCTCAAGACATGGTGACCGAACTGAGCTTCCACTCCTGTCATAGTGTGTGTGTGTGTGTGTGTGTGTGCGTGTGTGTGTGTGTGTGTGTATATATATATGTGTGTGTGTTTACTGCAGATGGAGGAGTGAGTCTCTGGTGATGGGTATCAGGAAGACAGGGGGGTGGGTTGGGACACAGAGAGAGAAATATATAAAGAGTCTTTTTGGAGCTTCACTGCAGTTCCCACACATTCTGTGATGTAATAGTTTTTTTTGGAGTGCTTGCAAGAAACAAGTCGTACAAACGTTGATAAACACACTTCTTCTCTATTTCCTTTTGTTTTCTCTTAGTCTGTGTGTCAATTGAACACTATTTTAAGCTTCCTCCCACTATCTCTCCAGCACTTTAACACAACCGACTTTCTCACATTTCTGCTCCTTTGCACTTTATTTCCCCTCATGCAATTTATTTTTTTTATTTTTTTTTATCTGCCTGTCTCTGTCTTTTCCTCTCATTTGTCTTTGTTCCACTATCAGTCTCTTTGGAACAGTCTTGGCAAAAGTGCAGCTGCAAAAAACCTTTGCCCATTCCCCTTTTTTTTGCCTGAGTCATCCGATTCTTACGGGACCTGGCTGTCCTCTCCGATTGGACTAAAAAACAAAAAGACATGAAAAATTCCATGTTCAGCGGCCTGGTTTCTTCAGTTTTTACAAGTTGGGCCCAGCACCAGGGACTGCTTGTCCATGTTGTCATGACTGTGTTCTAAGAGGCCATGGGAAAAAAAGACAGAATAACAGAGGGGTGCTGGGCTTTAAGAGAGAGACTGCAACAAAGATGAGGAAGTGAGCAGTACTGTATATCTCAGGCCTGTCTTTCTACCTACTCTTTGCTTTCATGCCTTAGCAGCAGCTAGGCTACGGCGAGGACCCTTTACTCCCTTCTTTTGACTTTTCACCACCTTCAGCTTGGGTTCGCCTGGTCTATTTATCAATCTTTCCTCCCAACTTTCCCCTTTTTACAAGCCTGGAAGGGATATCTAGCAATACATTATGTGGAGGGGATTTTCTGGGACTCAGGCTACAGCTGTAAATACATAAATATATTAGTTTTTAATACTTGACCAGCAGTTAAATCAGAACTTTGTTGATTTGATGAAAAGAGGCAAAAATAATGGGGATGCAGCTTAGTCTGATCTGAGGACAGCATCTGTCAATAATGTGGCTTGTTTGTGTCGCAGTTAATGGTCTGGAATTATTTTCCTAAAAAATGTAGTCATCAGGCGACGTTTATCAAAGTCATGTCCAAATGGGTACCACTGTGGGGCAAACAAACTTTTCCATTCTTAAAGACATGCAGATGTTCGCCTCTACTTCCATCTCTGGGAACTCCATAAAGCCTGGACATTTCATGCAGGCAAAATGAGTCATAAAAATGATAACAGTCAATCAATCATTGTTTTTTTTTGCACAAACTTTACTGTACAAACCTTATAGTCTATTACTCCCATTGCTCTTCCTGCTTATTCTATTTTTTGCTCACTGATACTGATACAGAACTTGTTCTCCTGACAAAATGCATGTTCTAGGAAATGAAACATTTCCACTTTAAAAAATACATTTAACTATTATTTCTGTCAGGCAACCATGCATTCATTGCTTTATAAAAAAAAAACGAGTATACAGTGGTGTTCAAAATATCATCAGTGTGTTGAAAAAAGTGAGTAAAGCTCCATATATCCATATAATGAACTGTTAATTAAAATCATATAAATGCATTGGACACCCTGCACATTCTATTCTGAATCACAACATGAAGAAAAATGTGCTAAATGTATTATTAGTT
>JAOTQY010000010.1:8009094-8021632 GCA_026413445.1 Dolichallabes microphthalmus
GTGCCTTCTGGGAAACCGAGTCTAGAAACAGAAACTACAAAAAACACACTGCCCTCTAGTGGGCAACCCTCACAATGGTGCTTGAGACTTTTGCACAGTATTGTATGGGGGGGGGGGGTGGAGAGTAAATCACACTTCATATATTGGGACAATTTAATATGTAATGTTGATGTAGTTAACTTGTGCATTGGTGGTTCAGTGGTAGCCTGGGTTTGATTTTCTGCCAATGCCTAAAGCCAGACACTGGATGAAGGTCATCCTTAGTGCAGGTCCCAGATTGATGGGCAGGGTTGTGTCAGGAAACGCACCCGGTTTAAAACCTGTGCTCAGTTGCATGTGGGTCACATGGTCCACTGTGCCGACCCCTTAACAGGAGCAGCTGAAAGAACAACAACAACAATATTGAAAGTTTGATTCCTGATAAAAATAGTTTCCAGGCTTTGATTTTTTTCTGGATGATCCAATGTCACTTGCGTCAACTGTGAGTTTCAAGTAAACATCTATAAAAACATAATTTTAAAATTTGACCATTTTTTCCTGTAAACCCTAACCACATAATAAAAAATGCACCCAGTAGTTGCATTGCTAGTATAAAAGCAATGGGCATTTATGGTTGAAAGTGACTTGTGTACTCTGATATGCATTATTACAAATACATTTCTATGTACCACAAAAGCGTACTGTTTTGATGGGAAAGAATTTATTTGTACATGACTCAGGTTTCTGCCTCCTAGTGGGATTTGACTGGGATGTGTTTGAGGGTGGTGTATGCCCTCATGAGTTGATCCTCCGCTGAGTCCCTGATGCATTTGCCACGTGTGTTCCAAACAATGGCTGATTCATCTATCACCGTGTCTCTCCACACTGTCGGTTTGGTGGGTAGACGGTGGGGGATGAACAAATACCTCACAGTCATGAAAAACACTAAGCTACTGTTGCTATGTATAGGGCAGTTATAGGCCAACATATACACCAGCTGATCTAACATGCTTAAGGTGAAGCTGTCAAAGGCAGCAGAACAGGTTAAAGGTTCATTTAAGTATAGTCTGTTCTTTATAGTTTGATGTGAATGATGGCATGACCCACAGGCGGGAGTTACTGTAGGCAAAGTATCAATGCCTCTCTAGTACAGTGTTTCACAATGTCTCTTTTACTACATAACAAAGTCAATTGAAGATATCGCAGTACTTAACAACAGACAGGAGGATAACGTAATATATATTTTTTCTCATTTTGTTTCTGTAAGATATAATCATGATCTAATCTTCATCTCCTGACACATACAAAGAGTCTTGATCAGGCTAATGTCAGACAAATTTCTTACTCCTTTGAAGGCAGATCAGTATTACTCAGTCTTAATATATTAAAGTACCTAAGGCTGATTTGGGGAACTTTGAAGTTAGTAGATGATGATGATGAGAGACAGTCCCCCGACTATCATCCCCCGCCCCCAAACACACACACACACACACACGCAAAAAGCCCATGGGTCCATCCGATTGGCTGTCAAATACATTTTTTAAACACCTTTGCATCAATCGCAGCTCGGCTCTGCCATCCCAGCTGAGACAGGTTCCTCTTTGTCTGTTTGGCTCACGCACTGGACCCTCCACCACACCCTCACATCCCACAGACCACATCCATTCCATAAATCTCACTTTTACAGGACCCAGCCCTAAAAGTCCGCAACATTAACAACCCATAACCTTCACACCACCCCAGTGTTATAACATACCGCTGCAGAGAAACATCAAAAGGGATATTAGACAAGCCTTTGATTATACTCTTCTGACTCCAGAACCATGACTGGTAATAATCAACAGGATTGAAGTAAAAATGTATACGTCAGCCTATCATGGATAGTGGAAAATGAAGTGCGTCTACGTGATATTCTGACCCACACAGAACAACATTTACTGTCTGTAGTATTTGATTTTGGTCTTCAAAGGCAACTGGTCGATCAAATGGAAAACTCCCACTTGTTTTTTATTTTTTCCTTTGTTTGACCCAAGTGGTCAGAACATTTCTCTCACGATGTTGGAATGTTACATCACTGGATTTCCCCACAGTCAGAGTTGATAATCCAGAGAGCTTTGGTTGCAGTACTTCTCCTGTGGTTGGGGACATTACTGACTGATGTTGAGCATTCCCTTCGAATCAGAGGATTGTCTGTTCACATGCTTTGATGGCTACTTCTCGAACACTGACTGAGACAGATTTACTGGGTGTTTATGCAAGAAAAAAATTAAATAAAATACTTGTAATATAACGTGACTTCTTCCACCTACTCCACACTCCCCACTTGTCAGTTCTCCCAAAAAAATCATGCAAATTATAGGGAATTCTTCCCAAGAATGCACTGGCAAGGAAAATAGTACTGTGTGCAACTTTAAAGTAGGTCTGCCTCATGTGTTTCCATAGTAAAGGCACATATGAGGTATAATTAGTCAGTCACTTAGCTCTGTAGACTACCGTGGAGTCCAGGGTCCACACCATGAACCATTGCCAGAGGCATCTTTAACACACTGTATGTTGTTTTTCTTCTCCTTGAGTGCACTAAATGAACTAGATTGAGAACAATTAGAGAACAGAGAGTGAAAAGTCTCCCAAAACTTCTGAACCTGGAGGCGATGGAGCCTATAGCCAGATCCATTTTCTGCTCTTTCCACTGACCCCACTCTTGGGAGGCCTCCAGTCACCAGTAGCTGAAACGAAACCAACCTGTTGTAGACAGCAGCAAGTGCAACTGAAGACACGTTCGTCCATAAATCTCACTTTCTTTGGCAGATTAAGTTCTTACATAAAAAGCTACCCCATGCCAACTTCACCTTCTTTATGTTTGTCATCATGTCAGATGGAACTGCTTAAACATTCTCCCGTGTCCAGGCAGGAGGCACTAGTGCCAGTGGGGACTGGAAGGTTTTCATCCTCTTTGTAACAAATGAACAGTTTGTACTGTTTCTGGAACCGAAATCTACATTTTCTTCATTTTTACTTTTCCCAAACTGACCTTTGTCTGTGAGAAGTAGCCCACAACTACTTTTGGTTACATTTTTCATTTTATGGATGCGTTTAAAGTATCAGGGTAGGGGATTTTATTTTCTCAGCCCGTTTATTATGATTATTTATGATTGATTCTACATTTTATGTTCCACCCTCAGGTACGGAAAAAGTGCGGTGTCGTTTGTGTCTGGATTCGCACTCAGTAAGCCAGAATTATGCAGGAGATGTTTTTTGGACTTATTATAGGAGCTTGTGAAATTTGGTTTCGGGGGAATCTAATTCTGTCAGTGGGATTGATAGGTAGTTGGCTTGGGTTGAGTCGTGGTTCATGTTTATGTTGGATGAGCAATTTGAAGACTGTCAAAGTTCTTCCATGGTTATTATTTAGAGAAACATGGTTTGAGGCCGTCCTGCTTTCCCGTAGATAAGGCCCTTGAGATCAGGCTCAGCATTTTTCCAATAGCTACAATAAGTAGCTAGAGTCTAAATGCTTTTTTCATGCATACATCCTGCCCTTTAAGTTTTTTTTTTTTTTTCCTGACAACAAGTTTCCGGTGTGGCTTTTAACTATACTTACAAGCATCATTCCAAAGATTACACCAAAGGTTATTTAAAGACGGAGCTTGTTTTTATTAAAAAAAAAAAAAAAACGATAAGTGTGTTGCCCAGAGTCAGTGTTCTGGTTTTACTGGCTAGTTTTCAAAAGCACCAGATGCTGGCATGTGGCTAAAGACATGTCAGGATTCGTGTTGTGTTTTAGCATCGACCGAATTTCGCATGCTCCCCCTATCCACAACGACATCAATCATATTGATGGTTGCTTGGAGCTGATGCGGTATACCGGCAGCTTGATATTGAGATTTCTCATCCACCATTTATTGTGAATAGCTTTGTAAAAGCTGTGCAACAGCACGAATGCATTCATTATATAAAACATATCACATGCTACTGTAATTGTTTCCAGTCACCAATTATATGTGCCGGTCTTTACACGAAAAACACCTGAAAGTGTATTTATTGGTACATCATACTGTATTTTAGGCACAAACACATGCGGGTTGTTTATATAATTTCTTTATTGGTTTTGATAAGGCAGGGTTTTCCTGTTCCCCAGGGTAGCATGCACATATGTGTATTGGAATGAATTGGAAAGCTCACAAAGTCACCGAAGCACTGGAACGCATACATCCGTGTGGAGGTCTCAGGGAATATCTTGGCTGCGGCACAGTCACAATCAGGAAATGCAGTTAAGACCAGGGTATTGTGTGCATGTGCAGTACATGTGTGTGTCTGATACAGAAGGCTGAAAGGAGTATGTTTGTTTTTGAAGGCCCTAAGCTGCTCTAAACATTATGTACTGTAGGTGATTGATTTATTTATAGGGGATATAAAAAATGAATTAAAACCATTCAACATTTTCAATAGACACACAAAAGAAGAATACCTTCCTACTTGATTTCAGTCCAATCCATACAGTAATTTTATCTATCATGCCAGTGCATCTGTCTGCTACAAATAAGTCTTTTGCATCACAGTGGAAACAGCCAGACGAGATGAGGAGTGTGCACTCGTGATCTCGTGCAGATCTGTTTTCGCGAAACTACATGTCATGTCCACAAAAACGATGCTTGTACAGTATACTGTACGCTCCACCACGTGGAATTATCGGCTCCAGTATAAAACCGCCTTCATCTTCCTGCGAGGGAACGTCTTCGCCAGAGCACCATTCATCTTCAATTTCCTTGAAGGTTAAATCTTTCACATTTAGATGATGGGGAATCCAGGCACTAATACAATGGTTGAGGTATACCATGAAGGAACAAATCTCAAAAGGAAACCAGTTACCTACTTAGGTAGGTTTTTGTTTTTTTCTCCAGCAAAAACAGTATTTGTTTCCCGACGGATTTTGAAGGCCTTCTCTTCTTTGCTTTTCTAATATTTACTCAGGACTAAATTAGTTCATATGAATGAAGTTTCCGTCTTGACTCAGCTCTGGTAAACCGTGACTTTGTGGACAGTTGAGTTAAACTTCATTCATGTACTTTGTTCCATTGCAAAGTGCTCAAGTTTCCCACCGTGTCTTACTGGAACTAATCAGAGGCTAATTTCTAATCGAAAACTTTAATAATATGTGACTGTCACTGTGTGTTTCCTTCCTTGCATACGTGTGTGCGTGTTTATGTAAGAACTGAAGCTCTCATTATCCCAACATTTCACCCCAAGATGGAGAACGCTAGAGCACAGACAGTCCGTGTTCATGCGGTCTGGACCGTAAAGCCAAATTGCGTCTACAAGCTCAGCGCTTCTTAATCCTGGCAGGAGCTGACAAGCAGGAGCAAGACTCCTGTAGCAGCCAGCGAGGCCTAGACATGCAATATTTTCCACTCTTTATAACTAAATATCTGATTCCTTTTTTCCTCCTGCTCAATATTGAACAACACAAAGTCATGACATTATGTATGCCTTGGCAGACGTCTAATGCAGAGCGAACAGCGAGGGTCTAACCAAATGAAAGAGCAGCAGACCGAATGAAAGTAACAAAAGAGTGTAACCACACCGACCTCATGCTTTTTTGGGTAGCCAGAAAAGTGTCTCGATTCGCCAAGAAGCCGTTCCTCATCCAATTACATGTTCCATGCGTTCACGCCAAGCCTTATGGAAGAATGGCTTCCGAGCCGAGCTGATCTGTCTCACAACACCTCCGAGCGAAATAACCGCAGCACGTGTATGTTTTCGTGTACGTTCGTCTGTAGACACGTGTAAAGGAAAGTGGTGACAGCACGCGTCCATGTAGGCATGTTGTTTTTAATAACAAACGAGGTTTATATGTGTGTGTATGATGAATCCATGCTGAAGTACAATTTGTGTGTTCAGTACATCACCGTGTATTTATATTTATAGACAGTCTGCAATGAGCCACAGAGCACATAGAAACCAAACAGTCTTTATTTTGAAAAGTGTCAGAAGATCTGAAGTTTTTCTGTTTTTCTCGGTTCAGTATTAGTTGCAGGTGTTTATATCATTTGGGTATAACTGTGCTCCAATCAGCACAAATCCTTGCATCCCGTGGTTAATGTGTGATAATTTTCCCATGAGCGGAAAAACATCTGCTACCACTCGATCCGTGTGTATGTACAGTATATGTACATCATATACCAGATGAGATGTGATCAGTCTGCCACAATTACACCAGATACAGTAAGTGAAAGCAGTTAGACTCCTATGTAGGATTTAGGTGCTGAGCAGTATACCATATGTTTGCATTTTCCATACGAGTTTGCATGATTAGATTTAGCAGGAGGAAAGAGATGTGAAGGTTCTCCGATTGTACAGGGTAGGACTAAAAGTAAGATGTATGACTGGAAGAAAGGGTGAAGTAGAGGAACCATTTATATACACAAATGAGCCAGAGGTTCAAATCTGGTGCACCAGCTCAAGACTAACAAAAGCTCCTATGTTTATGCACTGCTCCTCATTTATTGTTCTTCACTGGGGATGAAAGAAAGTGCTGAATTTTCTAAACTATGATTTGGGTAGGAGTTCTGTATTTCATACTGACTTGAGCGTTATGCCCTTAGGATAGGGACCTGAGCATGCTTTGTGAGAATTAGTTTTGCACAGGTTTCATTCCACTATCATATAATGACTGCTGCTTCCTTTAGAAATACACGATATGGACAAAAGTATTTGGCCAAACCTGTTTATTATTGAATTTATGTGTTTCAGTCAGGCCCCCATATCTCCAGTGTGGACAGCCTTCCAAGAAGAATGGAAGATGATTTTTATGCAAAAGGGGCACCAACTCCATATTTAAGTTCATGTACAGTGGAACCTTGAATTATGAGCATAATTCGTTCCAGAAGCTGGCTCATATTTCAAAACACTCGTAAACCAAATCGGATTTTCCCATAAGAAATAATGGAAACTTAAATGATGCGTTCCACAGCCCAAAAAAATTAATACATAAAAATAACTAACACAAAATATAAACTAAAAATAAAACAAATTAACCTGCACTTTACCTTAAAAAAAAAGTAAAAATAAATCCCGACAGATAAGTGTTTCCGTTTGTGCGCATGCCCGGATGCTGATTATACCAGCGAGAGACGATTACCTACAATTCAGAAGAGATAGAAAAAACGTTGGCTCAGTTTTGATCAGCACATGCGTGATACATGATACTCAGTACTTGTAAACCAAGACTTGTTTGTTTTCCAAGTCAAAATTTATTAAAAATCTTTGCTCATCTTACGGAACACTCGCAAACCGTGTTACCCGCAATCCGAGGTTTCACTGTATATGGATACGATTATCATTGAAGGCGTACCCAAATACTTTTGTCCATATGGCATATTTGTACTTTTATGATGCCTGCTGGTTAGAGTTTATTCATCTACAGTATATAATATTGAATTCAAGCTTTTTTCTGATTCCCGCTTTGTGTCTGTGAGCATGGAGTTTGCATGTTCTCCAATGCTTCAGTTCTCCAGATTCCTCCCACAGTCCAAACACATGGAGATCACTAAGATTTTGGAGAAGACGGCACAGTCACATCTAAACAATTATGCTGGGGCCCTAATGTGAAAACACACAGGGTTTCTAATGGTTTAGAATTCCGATCAGAGATTGGGACGGACACAACGGCTTCCCGCACGCTGCACGTGCATCTCATGTCACATCGCTGTTAATGTTGTAATGGTTTCTTTTCGGAAATATCAGACTTTTTTTAACCCGTTTGGCTGATTTTCAATTAGTTATTTTGGTAAATTTCCTTTTGTTGTTATGTACACACACTAACAAACATTAACATGTTCCCTAGCGGTTCAGTGATTAGCATGCCGTGTTCTAACCACAGTAACCGGAGTTTGAGCCCCGTTCAGGCCATCGGTTTGGCATTAATCTTTTTTTTTTTTTTTTTTTTACTGTTATGGGAGCATTCCTTCAACATTATCCCATCATCATGTAGTCAACATTGTTCCGTCAAAGTATGGATGGAAACAAACAACCTAATACCAACGTTGTCCCAATGTCCAAAATATTGCCAAATGTCACCACAAGATTTTTGACAACCAAACATTCCTGCCTGGGAAGTATCATAAATCAGTATGAGACAAGTACAGGACATACACAGGCTGTGGCTTGTAAGCTGTAAACTATTAGTAGAATATCAGAATTATGATCTAACTTTGTTGTTTGTGTCATTTCCAGTTTCTGTGTCATGGCCTGGGATCGTCAACACGAAGACTCAAACAGGTAGGATCATTTTGTACAGTGAAAAATCCTCTCTCCTTCATCTAATGTGTGGTTGAAACTCTTAAATCTACCTACACTGTGGTTTTATTTCAAAACACAAATTTACATGTTGCATGTTTTTACAAGTTGGATAAAACCCGGTGTGAATCTGACACAGATTTTTAAGTTGGTCTGTTTTTAATTACATGCTCGCACACATGCTACTTTGCCAATAGCCATTCTCTCAGTCTATTTTTTTTCTTTCCTCCAACTCTTGTCTTTTTCTCCCAACTCCCACTATCTCCCAATACTGAGATGAAGCTGTTCTGGTCATATATGAATACGGTATGTCTTATTAGCTTGGTCAAGATTTGAAAGCATCTAGCAATTATGAGTGAGCAAGAGAGAAAAAATATGAAATACTGTATTATAATACTAATTCCTTACACCGTCTACGAGCTAAGTAAGTGCTTGTTTACGAACATTACTACAAAATTCTGCCAAGACTGATCACAAAGCCAGGAAATGGCATCAGCCTCATTAAAACGCGTGCACCCGTTACTGTAGATGTAGAGTCATGCCGTGGCCTGTGGAAAGCTCAAGAGAGCGGTCAAATCATTCTTCTCTTAGGCCAATTAAATCCTGGGCTGTTATGCTGAAGCTCCTCGCACATAGACTACTTTGGGAGACATAAAACAATGTGTAATGCTGGCCAATGTGCTTCAGGGACATGCAAGGGAAACAGCTTCTCAATTTCTCCACTTTCACTGGCGTGTTAAATGGACTAATCGGAACCCAGATTTCCTTCAGCTTGGATGGAGGACCTGCTATGATCTCACAGACTTAATTGGCTTTGTTGAAGTAATGAAGCTCATTTGTAGGTGTACTAGCTACACAAAAAGTAGTAGAAGAAGAGACAAAGACCATAGATGGAAAGAAAACGCTATACCAACAAAGTACTAGACAGAGAGTATACAAATCAAGGAAGGCCAAGGGAGGCAGACAGCATGAAGAAGCTTTTTTAGATTCCTCCAAGAATTCATAGTCAGAACAGACAGGTAGGTCAAACACAAATGCAGACACGGTAATCATAGGCAAATTCATAATCAGAATCTAAAAGCAGGCAGAGGTCAGGGCATAGAAACACCAAAGACAAAATAGAGAAGAACGAGAGAAGACTATGCACAGTGGAAACACATGTAAAACTTCATAAGGCCTCCAGACAAACAAAGGAGTATATGTAGACAGAGTAATGAGACCATTAACTAGGAACAGGTGCAGGTGATCATGAGAGGGTGGTGTCAGGGTGGGACCGAGGCAGGAATGTTCCACACACTGAGGGTTTCGTGATAGAGCGCAAGAACGTCACATATCCTGCTTGGTCAAATAAGATGAGGTTTTGGCCTTAGAAGGAGCAGAGGACTGAGAAGAGTCTGCAACCGATCTATATTTGGCCTGCTCTGCCAAAGTCGGGCTGGGGCACCGGTGGGTGGAAGTACGTAAAGTGGAGTGAGTGGGGGAAAAAAAGCTGTGTGCCACTGTACTGATCCACCTGCACCTTGAACCAGAACTAAAGGACCACCTCTTTCTCCTGAGTGAAACACTTAAGGTGGATTCTCAGCACATGGACTGATTGATAGATTTCTATGGATGATGAAGTAAAAAGTGCTGACGTGCAACATGCAGAATTACAGTATGCTCTTTATAAGATGACGTAAATTCTGGAGAAACCAATGTTCATCTTTGTAGATTCTTTACTGAATACCTGTAAATAGGGTCACAGGAAGCCTGGAGTCGATCCCAGGAGACTTGAGGCATGAGGCAGGGTACACCCTGGGCAGGGCACACACCTGCTGTATCACCTGGCCAGTGATAGGAAGCTTTCATCCACTAAAACTGGAAGAAGAACAAGCTGATGATGCTGTTGTGTTTGATGTTTCTCATGATTTTCAATTGTACTGGACAATTAATCACATAAAAACCTACAGTATATCAGAATGAGTGCACAATATGGACCAGAACATTTTAATCACAAAAAGCAAAAGGCGGCAACTTATTATGGGTAATATAAAAATAGTTAGGAATGTATGTCATTAAGTATTTTATTATTTATTTTTTTATCATTCTGAGGCGATAAAAATTGGCAAACAAAGCCTAATGAGATAATTTGTGCCATATTAGCTGTAAGTCTAAATAAATATGTATGAATACAAAATGTTAATTTTGCAGTTTAATTCCCAACTGTGTCTTTTAATCAAATTTTGCGGGCCTAATCTTTAACAAACTTTGCAATTAAAAGGTTTTGCATGCAACAAAACTCAACCCACAGTGACTCACCACAAAATCATAATCAAAGCTTTAATATTTTTTAAATTAAAACTTAACCAACACATTATTGATATTACATTGCCAGTCAAAATAACCTCAAACTGCAGGCTGATTTGTCCGTTGTGAAAAACTGTGGGAGTTGGAATTATACTGTTTTGCAAAATTACACAAATTCACACTGATGTAATCAAAACAATTGTGCGACAATACTTTATTTGTGCTTTTCAACACTCTTCTGACTCAAAGAAAACATGCACAAAATGCCCTTCGTTGGATTGCAATACTTGAAAAAAAACACATTTTTCTTAAAACTGCAAAAATCTCATTTTGCTGTCAAAACTGTTCATACTGTATACGTAGTAGTAACTGGGGTGTGGTTCCCGACATTCCATTCAAGCTTCATAAAGCTGCAATAAACAAGTAGAAATGTAAACAAAGATTAACTCAAAGATACACACCAAAATACTCTATACACTCTATACAAAAGTACACTCTAAATAAAAAAACGTTGGCTTTTCTGAAGGGTATACTTCAGCTTCACCTCACATAATAAACATTCCATTTTCTTCACATTAAGTGCTTCGTTTAGGCTTTGGCCTTGTTGATTTAGTGCTAACAATTGTTGTTTGCTGTCCTGTTTTCCACATATGAAAAGATATTGTGCTTTTTTATAAATAGAGAGAAGTTAGTCTCTTTTTTTGGCATCCTATTAAGTGGTTCACAGAATCTTCACAATATATCGACTGAACAGTTTGTTTCATTGATGGCAAATATGAAGAATGCTGTAGATCTTTAGTTTTGGGCATTTAATCAAAGTCTTTTAGAATAATGGATTTTTAGAGATCGGTTTTTGAAAAAGTCGTGCTTAATAAGTACATCAGCCGTACAGAAGTAGCTGTGGGTGAGTATTGGGTTTCGGCTCACTCAGGGGACATGTGTGTTACCCACAACTCTGCTCCGATTTCTGATATTCTTTACCCTTCTGCAGTTGTTGACATTCTGTGCAGCCGTCTCGCAGACTAATGGAGTTACAGTCTGATCCGGTTCACTGCACAGCACTCCAGACGCCTGAAAGTTTGTACCTTCTTTTTTCCTTTTTTCCTTTTGTTTTTCAGCTGCCTCTTTATCAAGTAAGATTCACTTTCGGGCAAGCATAACAACAACGAAATAGTCTGAGTTTCCTTTGAAATTTCATTATGATTTTGGCAGCAGTGTTCAGCAGGAGCTTTCCTATGAAAAGCACTCGAGAGCACAGGAAAGCTTGAAAAAACACCCACAGGCCTGGAGGCGCTGTAGCAGGTCTGTTAAAAGCATTTGGACCTTTAAGCACCATTGTTTATGTATCTAGGATAAAACAGAGACACTCACAGACAGCTACTGAGATGGATACTGGTGATTTTTATCTCTTGGATTTTTAACTGCTGCTTCCAAAAAGCAAAAAATAAAATAAAATAAATTAAAAAAAATCTCCTGCCAAGTCTATAAAAATGATTTTTATTGTAGTGTGTTTGTTGTTATTCTGACTGAGAAACAGCTGACATTGGAAGTGCCGTGCAGGAGTTTCATAGGGACCTCACATCTACACTCTACAACCAAGTCTTCTTTTTTTTTTTCAACAGACAATGAATTTAACTTTCTAGCATAAAAATAACATTAAGTCTTTACTTAAGGCTAATGGAGAGAAACACATTGACTGTAAACTCCTTTATAAGTCTTGTTAAATTCTGTCAATAAACATTTAGGAGATGTGACTGTTTAATATACTGTAGATTCAAAACTGCAAATTCCATGGGAAAATGAGAGAATATTATGTTGAAATGCATATATATATATATATATATTCAAATATCACATCAGCTGTTCTGGAATAGTTCTTGCAAAACAGTATTGTATTGTAACAATATTATAAGTGCATTTATTTAAAAACTAAACAAAACACCAATCACCATGATGAACTGGCTGTACACAGTATATA
>JAOTQY010000010.1:8037196-8048234 GCA_026413445.1 Dolichallabes microphthalmus
TATATACACAGACACACCCACACACACCCACCCACACACACCCACACACCCACATACATACAGTAGGAGCTACAGTATATGCATGAGAGAATTTAAGAATTAATTTATCATTGCCTCTTTTCCTTTCTTTCTCTTTTTTCTCTTCCGTCATTTGTTTACATCTGTTTTTGTTTGTGTTTTTGTTGTCTGTCTGTTCGTTCTGTTGTTCCCGTGTGATAGTAAAGTTTGAATCTCTTCTCCTTTCTGTCTGTGTGTGTGTGTGTGTGTGTGTGTGTGTGGATTTTTCATGTTCTCCTCGTACCATATACGGCGGGTTTCCTCAATACGCTCTGGTTTCCTCTGACTGGCTTTTCAAATAGCACGAGGTGTGTATATTTTTGTCCCCTGTGATGGGTTGGCACACCATCCTGTGTGTACCATGCCGTATGCTGCTGTGACCCTACACGCGATGACTAATAGAGATAATGGATCTTTATATGGAATAAATAAATAAGCAATGTCTTTTTTTTTCAGTTGCCTGATTCACACATGGTTGACATTATCACTCTTAATGATCTGTTTGAGCTGCTGAGTGGAGCAGTACTAATCGGAGTATTTAATCACTTTCTAATGATCATAACCATTAACATTATTTTCAAAGCTGCTTTACAGAGGAAAATGTCAGCCATGTGGGAATTACACAACTGGTTTGTTACACAATTCTATTGAAAACACACTTCCATTTAATTTGTTTAAAATTCATTTTATGTATTAAAAATTTTTTATAACTGTGTGTGTTATCTACAATTATTTATATTATTGTCTAATAAATATTATAGAACTTTGGCTAGGTTGAGCAAACCTAGATACATTTGATCCAATATTAATGGATCATCTATTAATGTTCTGTACTTGCCTGCCTGTACTGCTTTGGTGACTGCTGTGTTATGTAGCTAATTGGATTATTTTGTTGGCTTTGGAATTATGTCATCCACGACCTGGCCAGAAAATGAGGCCATGTTCTCCATTCGTGTCTGCTTTGGAGCTCAGTAGACTGTCATTGTGAATATCACAGGTTTGTATGAGCTGTTTCAGAAAGAGAATTACATTGCCTCTACTGTATGTGTGTGTGTGTGTATGTGTATGTGTGTGTGTGCATGGTTTGGTACGGTTTGAAAAGAAACCTAACTGTCTTTTTCTCCCTCCGCTCTAAACCTCACAGCTTGTCCTTGAACATAGACGGAATATATGATCCAAGTTCTCTGTACGTGATATATTTGTAGAGTACAAGCAGAACAGCAACAAAAAAAAAACCTATTCCCATTCCAGATTTTTCTAAAACCTCATAAAACATAGCTCAGAAGGTATTCAGCCCATCCAGTTTGTCTCATCAACTTAAATTCAAAGCATGTCTCTGAACTGGAGCTGTCAGTTGGATAGGGAGTCTCTCTCTTATTGTACTGAACTGAGCTTTGGCCAAGAGAACAGAAAGACGGCACACAGGAATGAATCTGGGGAGAATCTGTTCCGAAGGGTGTTAGCGAGAGTTATAGAGACTGTTAGCGCTTGACCGCTGTGTTGCATATGAGACATCTGAAAGAGCCTGTAGGATTCCTGGCTGTGTTCTGGTAAAGTGTTGTGTTGATTTGTGTGGTTGAGACGCAGCGCCAAAAGGTCCTGAGGCAACGGGCTGGAAGGGATGCTGGTGAGAATGTGTATGTATGAGGAGAGAGGATGTATTTCAGTGTATGTGTGTGTGTGTGTGCTCAGTTACCCATCCCAGCAGGAGGATAATATCAAAGTTTTAATCAGAGTGAGAAATACGCAGTTGGTTTCCTTTGGATCTAATCTCAAGCTCTGATTGGTTAATGTGGACAGGCTCCTTCCATGGTTTTATAGCCTTCATCCTTCATTGGAGACTTGTTTTATATCTTTCGACTTTAATCTTTTGGTTTTGATAGGTCACAGGAGAGCCAGTCAGATTGTCTGTTCAAAGTAGAATAATACACAATCAGTCATGTTCTTGCTGAAAGTAAGGAGATAATTTTGATGGAATTTAGGATAAACAACGTTTGTCTCTTTAATCCTACACCAAGCTTCAGACTGTGACCCAGGACGTGCTAATGTAAGACGTGACTCTGTACAGGAACCCTACAACGCAAAAAATTACGAGATTTAGGATTGCATATTTCACACATGTTGAAGATATTCATTCATTCATTCATTCATTCATTCATTTATCTTCTATACGGCTTATCCTGTACAGAAAGCCTGGAGACTATCCCAGGAAACATTGTGCACAAGGCAGGGTACACCCTGGACAGGGTGCCAATCCATAGACAGGCACACACCACACACTCACACACTTTTTCACACACTACGGGCAATTTGGGAACACCAATTAACCGAATCCGCATGTGTTTGGACTTTGTGAGGAAACCAAAGTACCAGGAGGAAACGCACCAAGCACAGGGAAACCCACCAAGCATGCAAACTCCATGCACACAGACCCGAGGCGGGAATCAAACCATGACCATGGAGGTGCTATTTCTAGTGCGTCATATCATTCGCTCCTTTCACTCCACAATTGCAATCTTTTTTTTTATGTGAGACAAATGAATAAAGCCCAAATAGTTTACACAAACAGAATTATAATTTAAAAAGAAGGGAATAATAAACCATAGTCGATTGGTGATCCTTACCAATCTCTCCCCCACCGGTTGGCATGCATGTGAAGCGTGGATTTAATCATGCTAGGTTTAATCATTAATGTGCGAAATACAATTTTACTGCTGCTTTATGTTGTTATATTTGGCCTTAATTTTTGAACCAAAACTCAGTTTTCTGCATGTGCACGAGTTCTATTTTCACTGGCTCGACGTCTCGAGCGGGCACGATCACCTGCTCTGTACACATCAGGGTTGCCTCACTGTTAAAAAAAAAAAAGGTAATGCTATAAACACACTTGAATAATAACATCAGATCTAGACCTCATACTGCATCTCAAATCTTTATGCATGTACAGTACTGTACATTCTTTGACTAAAATTAGCCTAATTTTCATAACCAACACAAGACACATTTTCCAGCCAGAGGTAATAGAAGCAGTCCAGTTACTGGAATCTGGCAACACTGCCCGCTCAAGTTTTACACAGCATAACAAAGTAAACTCTGATTGGCTGATTCGTTCTTACAACATCAATGCATTTTTTCCTTTCAACAGAAGTGAATGAAGAATTGCCTGGGAGTTTTATTAGCTGTTATACTGCTAAGCTGTTGAATAGGCTACTTCAATAGTTAAGGGCCCTAGAAATAAAATATCCAATATCGCGAAAAATGTGCGCCATCTTTTTTGTAGTGTACAAGTTATCAGTTATTCATTTTATTCAGATAAATTCTCAACTCAAATTCATCAATTATTGAATAATAATGCTTGCTGGGTTTCCTCTTTGTACCCTGGTTTCTTCCCGCAGTCCAAAAACATGCAGCATACTGTAGGCGAACTGGTGTTTCTAAATTGCGTGTAGTGTCTAAATGTGTTTGTATGCCCTGTAATGGATTGGCAACCCATTTAATGTGGGAACACCTGTTAGTCTAATCTGCATGTCTTTGGACTGTGGGAGGAAACCGAAGTACCCGGAGGAAACCCACCAAGAACAGATGTGCGAACTCCATGCACACCGACGCGAGGCTGGAATCGAACCCAGACCAATAGAGTACAGTGCTAAGCCACTGTGCCACCTGTTGAATATGTTGACAATTAAAAATCAATTAGTCATTAATTATTATTAATTATTAATAACAGCAGGGCAGTGTACCCCTGCCCTGCCCAGAGTGTGTCCCAAATTCCCTACGATGGTCTCCTGGTCTACAGCGACCTTGTAAAGTGAGTGAGAGTCATTATCATTAACATGCCTAATGGGAATTGTTCCACTGCTGTAAGTGTCATTTCAGATGTCGCTTGCTATGATATTTTTGGAAATTGGGTGAAAATCCAAACCTGTTCCAGTAGAACTGGGATCAGGAGCTTACAGGGAACCCAGACCGAGACTCATTATAGGCCTTATAATAGAGAGTATATTACAGAATAGAGTACAGTGTGAGTTCTGCAGCACAAAACCAGTGAAAAGAGTCGCATTTAAAAGCTGGGAGTGTTATGCAACCCATACACAGAGGCTTTTTTTTTTTTTTTCTTTCTTTCTTTTTTTTCTGCATCTAGTAACGCTTTTAAGCAGTGATCCATGTTTAATGGCTTTGGTTATGACACTATAAATGGACAGTGATAAATGTACTATGTGTAATTCCGTCAGGTAGTTATATTTTGATTTACTTTACACCGAAAGACCCGTTTCTGGCTGCAGCTTCATGAAAGAAGCATTTAGATTTTGATTTTTGACCCAAATAGCCAGTGGCGCAGGGGTTTGGAGTGGCAGTCCAAATAAACTCAGGTATTCTCAAACACGGCGGCTCTGCCAAGCACAACAGCCCTGTTTGCTTATGTATTTATCTAGACTTCCTCTATACTTGTAGATATTGTGGAACCTGCAGAGAGGTGGATGAGAGCGGTGTGTGTGTGGAGCTTGTTTGTCAAGATTACCTCTTATATGTTAACTCTTATACTATTAATGTATGTATTATCCAGCTGCTGCCATCTCTTCTAACCTGTTTCTGCCGGAGTGCATTACCCTGGCAGCTTCCTGTCTATCAGCCAAGAAATACAGCTCTGTGTGTGTGTGTGTGTGTGTGTGTGTGTGTGTGCACGTGTGCCAGGTTCACTTGATGCCTGTGTGTATGTTTAGCAAAGGGAGCCGAGAGATTTGTTGTGTGGTGTGTGTGGTGTGTGTATGTGTGTGTGTGCCATGGGAGCACAGATTGAAGCGTGTGTGTTGTGCGTCAGTATGAGAGTAGAAGAAGAAGAGAGTGTGTGTTCTGTGAACAGAGGGATGTGTTGTGAGATTGGTGACTGCTGAGAGATTTGAAACCTTGCACAGGCATGCACAGTATGTACGAGTCGGGGCTTCAGGCCCCCCGAAGCCAAGCTTTCTGCTGTCTGACTACACAAACACACATGAGCTCAGAGAGCCAGCGTGAAGATGGACTCGTCCTTTTACTAAGTAACTCGGGATTACTTTTATGCTATCGTTCCATCGATGGGTATGTTCCGCTGAGTGATTGATCCAAACCTTTAATCTTTAAAAAAAAAAAAAGTTATTCCTGAGCACACACGCTTTATTTGTTTGCGCTTCATTCGTATACATTTTCTGTTGAATTTGTATTTTAGGAAAATGTTTCCTCTGGACGTGATTCTTTTTTTTTTTTTTTTTTTTTTTTCTCGTTATGAATATTCAAATTTTTTTTTTGTTCTTTCTTTTAAAGTACAGGAATAGGATTTTTGTCAGTAGCTCTGCCAGACTTTCAGTTGAAAAGTCAAGAGCCTAATTGAGCTTCTTATAAAAGAGGCTATTGAGCTCAAAATAAACCTTTTTGTACTTCCACAATGGAGGCTTGTACCATAAAATAAACTTTCCCCTCGTATCATAACATGCTAATTTTACAGCCCATCTCTTCGAACCTGGCCCGCGGACCGAGTCCATATTAAATGGAATATGAAATGAAGAATAAACCTTAGACACATACTGGATTATTTCATGTTCCATTGCACCTCAGGGACAGCAAGAATGAGAAGAGTAAATAGAGTTATTTTTCCTCCTCTTGCCAGTAAGAGACTCCTCACCGTGAGACAGAAACACGTTCCCAGTTTCACCGGAGATACAGTTTGATGTGTCTCCCACTTGCAGTTTGCGTTTATCGCTCCAAATGTTAGTCGGTTGTTTGATTGGTTGCGTGTCTTTTATTCGGATTCTATATATATATATATATACACTTTGTTCAGGCTTGCTCTACTTTTTTTGGACTTCTTTATTCACCTCTACATGTCCCCTCCAGCCCCCGATGTGTACAACAGATCTGTTTTGAGTTGTTTGGGTAAATGTGATTATCTTTTTGCTTCCACATCACTGCTAATCAAGTATTTCCCTTCGGGGGGCTTCTTCTAATTCTATCGGACATCCTCAGTGACTTCTCCAAGCTCGGAGCAGAACGCCGCCTGAATATCAAACTCGTTTCGCTGGGTAGGATGTACCTGCCATCTCTCACAGGTTGCAGTGTGTCCTGAGCCTCCCTTAGTGAGGTATGCAATCTTTTCAGCTATGAAAATGAGGTTATAGTGAATGTATGGTAATGATGTTTGACATCCAGTTCCCCTGTGTTACTTTTGGCTGCGGGCGAATGGTTTTAGAGACATCCCTGCCGAGCCAAGGCCGAATCGGTTCAACAGTAGCTGTTCTGTTTTGGGGATGGAATTAATAACCATCGACTGTGGCATGAAAATGCTTAAAGCCTCACTAGTACCACAGAAGTACACACACACACACACACGCACACACACACACACACACACACACATACTGTACACATACATGTTTACCTTATTATCCTTGTGAGGACCTTTCTAACCCCTAACCTTCACCTCAATAGCTAAAAAGAAAACTTTTGGTACTTTTACAATTGTTATGTATTTATTTTTGCTTTAAAACTATACAGTACTTGTTACCTTTGTGGGGATATTTTGGTCTCCAACATTCAAACCTAACTGTTTAAGTGTACTGATGGGTCATTCATGAATGATTCGTTCTTTTGAACGAGTCTTTAACGTGACTCAGAAGAACAAGTAGTCTCGGAGAGTGATTCGTTCATTTTCTACTGGGAGTGCATGCACAAAGCATCACAAAACCTCCGTAGGTTATGTACAGGAAACAGAAATGTGTTGTTACCTTTGAATCTTTGGTCTGAATCGTTCGTTCTTTTGTCACGTGACTCCCAAAGACGCTATGCAGTGCAATAGATTCAAATGAACGAACGACTCAGACCAGAAGATATGAGAGGTGAGCTGCTCATTCAGTATATTATAATATGTCCTTAGCTGCATTGTAATATTTTTAATACACGAACTATAGACAAAATTTGTGTATGTAGACGTGTTGGGGGTCTGTTTATTGGAGATGTATTTATTTTATTTCTAAACAAAAGAACGAAATAAACTAAATGACTCAAAAAAGATTTGTTCATTTTGATGAACTTATGATATCTTATGATAACTGATAAGATAACTATTTGGTGTATGTGGAGTGTTTCATCCTTTTGTGAAGCATTTAATCAGCTCGAAATACAACAGAAAAACAGAAGTATTTCTCTACAGCTTTGAGGTTAGTTTCGGTGTCCCATCTCTTCCAACAAATCCCGTTTTCTGCATTACGATTGATTACAAGAATTCAGTCTCACCTGTGATTGGTTAGATGCTTTACTATGTTTGAAAGGTGAGCCAATCAGTGTCTCTGCCAGAGCCGCTGTGCATCAAAGTAAACACCAGTGGGAGAGAGTTGTTTAGTTAAGCTATGTTAAGTTAAGCCTTTATTTACATTTAGGCATTTGGCAGACACTCTTATCCAGAGCGACTTACATTTTTATCTCATTATACATCTGATCAGTTGAGGGTTGAGGGCCTTGCTCAAGGGCCCAACAGTGGCAACTTGGTGGTTGTGGGGTTTGAACCTGGGATCTTCCGAACCGTAGTCTAATGCCTTAACCACAGTCACATACAGTATACATTACATAACAGTGAAATTCTTTCTTCGCATATCCCAGCGTAATCGGGGTCAGAGCACAGGGTCAGCCATGATACAGCGCCCCTGGAGCATATAGGGTTAATGGATTTGCTCAAGGTCCCAACAGTGGCAGCCTGGTGGAGCTGTGCTCGAACCACCGACCTTCCGAACCATCAGTAACTAAGAGCCTCTAAGCCACCATTGTCCTAATGGAGGGCTGTTCTCATGGAGTTTATTAAATAGGAATGGAAACAAAATTTGCCTCCTGGAAACGTGTTGAGTCACCTAATGTTATTCCCATGTGGGGCAAACAGAAGCAGAAAGAATATATTTATTCAGACAAGAGAGAAACAAATGGAAAGTGTTTACATGGCTAGTATTTAATCGTTGAACAGATCATCTCTCATTCTGATTGAAAATCTCTTCCGATCAGGAATGCGGGGAATGCAGTTTTTTCCCCCAATAGGGCTGTTATGGTCCATGTAAATGCACTTACTGACAGTAATAGAGCTGCATCTGATAAATGAGCCTTGAAGACATATTTAAAAACCAGGTAGAGGTGAACCCTTTATTTCACCAATATTATTGCTTCTCTCTCTCTCTCTCTCTCTCTCTCTCTCTTTCTGGTTGTCAGTCTTTTATTTCTTTTTGTACTCCCTTATCTCCCATCCTTTCTCTCTAACACAGTCACACACCTTCCCGTGATAGCTCTTGGCCTGAAAGAGCCTCATTTCCTTTCATCAAATAGGAGGATCTGTCTGCCAGGATGACGGACACGACTCAGATAAATATTATTTTCTCTTAGGATGAGCAGGTCACAGGGTGTCACTGAGTGATGGATGATGAGGCTCGTTTAAAGGGAGATGGAGTAGAAGGAGCTTTCCGTACTGCATAATGGTACGTTCATAACAATGCTGCAAAAAGCGTCCGAAATATAAGCTCTAGTTCCCGAGATCACACCAGACTGAGTTTGATTAAAGGTACCACTTTTTTGCGTGTGTTAATGCTCCAACGAAAATACCCTCATATAATGTTTTTTCATAACTAAAACTCCCTTTATTTGGGGTCAGGGGTCCAATTGAATTTATGGGTCATATAACTTATAGGGTTAGGGTTAGCTCAGTGGTTAAGGCATTGGCCTATGGTTCGGAAGGTCACAGGTTCAAAATCCATGACCACCTAGTTGCCCATGGTCCCTTGAGCAGGGCCCTTAACCCTCAACTGCTCAGATGTATAATAAGATAAAAATGTAAGTTGTTCTGTATAACAGTGTCTGCTAAATGTACTGTATCTAGTTGGTCATAAGTTTCAGAGGTGATGATAATTTTGCTATGAAATTTTTTTTTATTCATCCATCCATCTGTATCCTGGTCATGATCGTGTTCACCTCTTATTCTGCAATGTATCCATCACCATGGCACGGTTTTAGAAGGTGGGAGGAAACCAGAGAGCATCGGGAGAACAAACAAAAACCCCATGCATACAGCTCGGCATTGAGTGAAAGACAGTGGAGCTGTGCGACGGCACCACAGGGAGCGAGCGATGTTATGTGATAGACAATTTCCTGACATTTTATTAAAATTGAAGGCCAGAGTCATTTAAAAAGGGTGTTATATCACAATGTTATGACACTGGAACATAGCGTATAAGGTCCATCTGTAGAAAATACGACGAGGCATGTTTTCACATAGGGAATTCTTCTTATTAAAAATAAATCTTAAACGTATGTGCAATAAAGAATATGTGTATTGTTGCTGTCTTGGAACACATATGGTCGACAATTGATTCCTTTCCTGCTTCGGTATCACCCTTTGATCTGCTTCCTTCATGTCGATTTATATCAGTGTGTACATGAATGCTTGGGGAAAAGCGAGCATTTCATTCTAAGCTATAAAGAGTCCAGTAGCTTTCGGTTGAATTTAGCTTTAACTTGCATAAGTGGAGCAAGTCGAGCAGTTTTTAAACCATTATCAGCGTTCAAGTATGACATCAGCTATTCATCATAATCAGATTGCACTGTTCTTGAAAGCTCGTCCAATAATTACAAATGCATGCTGCAAGACAGGATCCAGAAGATGATCAGTAGCATGCTGCTCTGTATAAATGACTCGATGTGTCTGAAATGATGCTTATATATAAGTTTGTGTGAGCGTGTACAGTATTTCCTCCAATGTCCTGCGCAGTGTCATACCAGCCTATGTACAATTTCAGCTGGTCTGCGTTACACTCCTCTCAGCTTTTAATCAACAGACTGACACTTCACAACTGGAAAGCAATGTGTTCACCAGTGTCACCTACTTTTAACGCGATTCACCGGTCACTTGACCACCTTTTGTTTTGAACGGGTAGCTCTCGGTGACACACAATGATCGCTAGATGGCGCTTTCACCCAAAGCAAATAGTTTAGCTCCAAGATAAACTTGCACTTGGACAATGCGCCATTCATTCCCGCGTTGATAATCAGCAATATATTTTTTTTATATTAAACTGAGAAAACCTACTACAGAGTCTCTAAGGGGACAAAGGAAGAGAATAAAAATGGCAGAAGGAAAAAAAAACAAGTCTTCTTTTGCGCTATAACCCAAAACGTTTTTTTCTCCTCCTTTGTCCATCTAGGGGCTTCGTACTATAACAAAAACAAAAGCTCTACTTAATTTTATAACGTTTTGAGAAAATTCATGCGTTCGTTCATTCTATTTGAAGCTTCTGAACTTCTCAGATGTTTTTTTAGTGTGACAGTGCTTTAGATTGAGCAGGAGCAGCGATTTAGTTCTGAACTCGCTACCGTGAAATTATCGCTAAAACAATGTAATGATCCCTCCTGAGGATATAAAGCTTTATTATTTATGATAAGTTGATAAGTGTATGTTGTCAAAGTATTTGTGGACATTTACGTAACGATGTGGTTCGCGCGAGGGGCATAAACTGTTCAGAGCGGGCAGATCCGCAGGCTGCTACCACGCGGAGTTCTGATCAGGCAAAGGCGCGGACATTTATACACGTGGTTGCCAGGCAACACCGATGTCAGGCAAGTAGCCTGAATGAGCCGCACCTGGCAGCGTGTTTATATAAAGGGTCTTGATACCGCAACACTTCATGTGATCATTCGGTCGCACTGGTATGAGTATCAGGGTCAAGACAAAGAGCGCAGAAGAAAACACAGGCAAAGC
Organism: Dolichallabes microphthalmus; assembly: GCA_026413445.1. Lineage (NCBI taxonomy): Eukaryota > Metazoa > Chordata > Actinopteri > Siluriformes > Clariidae > Dolichallabes > Dolichallabes microphthalmus. Next base: position 8,048,010 of record JAOTQY010000010.1, read on the forward strand.
CCAAGCCTCTGTCTGTCTAAGACACCGGCGAGAGAGAGCGAGAAAGTGAGGGAGAGCGACACGCATCGGTTTAGCGTGCGCTCTCGGGTTAAAGTGCACAAAGCACAAACTCTACTCTCTCCCTATAAATCCTCGGTAAGGGCATAAGGGATCTTTAGTTTTTTGTTTTAGTTTCCAGAATCCCGTCCGTTCTCGCGTAGACGGCGGAGCTCTGGTTATTTTGTG
>JAOTQY010000010.1:8074993-8086864 GCA_026413445.1 Dolichallabes microphthalmus
GTTGGTACAGATCCGGTTTAAAGAGCAGCTTCCTAGCAAAACCTGCTTTATACTGACCCTCGTTTATAAAGCAGTCCAGTGAAAAATGATTAGCACAAACATGGACGCATTTAGGTAGATCAGCGGGGATGTTAGCTTCAAAAACAAAATTTAGCCACTGCGTCCTCAGCGGCTCAGATGTCGGTAGTGCATGACGACTGCTGTGTTCGCTATTACACCACACACCTGTAAACCACACTCGCGTAGGCGCCATTCTGCTCCAGCGTAAAAAAACAATGGCCGACGGCTATCTTTTCACTCGGGGCGGGCCTTTGCTAAAACACCAGTGTCAATCAACTATAGTGGGAGCGGCCGCTTTTGAGATCGGCCTGATTTCAGAAGGGGCATCTTATTTTAATAAATTAAAAGAAAATCGCTGGGCGGCTCTTTATCATTGTAGAGTGGTTGTGTACACTCTCACCTAACACACATTTCAGTCCAAACAGCTTGAAAAAGTGCATGTACTGTAACACCGTATGTCCCCTTTAAGTTTGTCATGGTTGGCGTCTTTCTTTAAGATAAAGACATAAGCAGAGATGCTATGAAGGCCTTCTCCACTCTCAGTTCATTTGGACTGACAAATCCTGGGTCTGTGTGATTACATCTCCATATTGCACAGACTTACTCAGAGCAGCAGGGGGGCTCAGTCAGTATCAGTCTTGTGGTTGGAAGAGAGAGAGCCGTTTGTTAACTTTGGCTAGCGTTGGAAATCAAACCGGAATTCACTCTCACATTCTTCCTTCATTTTCAGATTCCCAGCAGGTTGTATCGTAACGCAGACATGCGTTATGGTATTGTAATGCTGCAGTCATAAAGCTGACAAATTGATCTTGGCCCCACACTGTGTGTGTGTGTGTGTGTGTGTGTGTGTGTGTGTGTGTGTGTGTGTGTGTGTGTGTGTGTGTGTGTGTGTGTGTATGTTATGGAGCAAAAGGATCCCAGAAAGCCTACTATGCATAGTTTGATGCTGGGAGGGGATGCACACAGCTGGAGAGAGGGAGTGAGTGAGGGGACACAGGGGAAGAGTTGAGGTGCTGGAACTGTATTTATATGTGTGTGTGTGTGTGTGTGTGTGTGTGTGTGTGTGTGTGTGTTTACCGGTAGGTGGGTGCATGTGTGTGCGCGCGTGTGCCGGTGGGTGGGTGGGTGAATGTGTCGGTTATTGCATGAAAGAATGTGGGGCGTCCCATCCTTTATATTATATATTACCCACCCTGTACATATACTGTATATACAGAGTAAGCAAAAACGTGTATACACACTTCAGGAAAAGAAAAATAGTATTATGTATATTATTATTATATGAATACTTTTATCATTATTATCATAATAATATCATATATATAAGAAAAATAGTATTATGTATATTATTATTATATTAATACTTTTATCATTATTATCATAATAATATCATATATATATTAAAATAAATTTTGTATTAAAATATGTATACAAGTTTTTCTTTTCCTGAAGTGTATACAGTATACATTTCTTCTGATATATATATTCAGTTCAATTTTATTTGTACAGCACTTTTAACAATTGTCATTGTCGCAAAGCAGCTTTACACAATCAAAAGAATTTATCAAAGTTTGTGTAAAATATTAATATGTATAAATCAAAATGATCAGATATCAAAATTGGAATTGTGATATACGTACAGGGTGGGTGAAAATAAACTGGGCAATATTTAATGGCTATAGAACCTATAGGCTATAGGCTTTTGTCACCTTCTTATGTATTATAATTGCTTACAGGAGTCTCGTCTAATCTATTGTTAGTTAGATCTTCACTGATTGTGAAATGTGAGCCAATCCTAGAGCATGAAGTCAGAACTATCACTCTACTGTATCTTTAGCTACTGTAGATGAGTGGCATGAATATTTATTTATCATTCAATCTCAGCATGAATGTCATTCGAAAGCACTTTCACATTAAATTTAAATTATTTAGAATTATGATTGTCAGGTTAATGTGACTGCATGGAGTTCAGTTCGTGCCATGTTTAAAATCATAAAGTCAAATGTTCCTAAGTTCGACAGCGTGGATGGATGTTCCTAATGATTGCCATTGTGGCTTTGATGGGAAATTGACCAGAGTGCTTGTTCAGACATGAAGCCATCAGATTAATGGGAATGAGTCCATGTCTGAAAGGGGCTTTATTTACAGATGTGTTGAGGTACATCTGAATTTAGATGGTGTGAAATGAGTAATTAGTATATTGATAGGGGCAAATGTTTGAGTATGTTTTTACATTAGAGGTGTGTTTAGGAATGGATAGTAAAATAAGGCATTTTTAATATATTAACAATTTTATATGGAAGAAGAGGATATTAGGTTCGTCCAAGAAGAACGTTTTGGAATTCTGGTGAGATGGCCAGGTGAACAGGTCCAAACAATATAGCTTCTGTGTCAGAGCACTGGCCTCAGTCAGAGCCTCTCAATATGCATGTCTCGGTCACATCTCCATCCTTCTTAATGTTCTTAATGTTCCACTCGTACCTCAGAATGTTCAAGACTTGTAGAGGAGACTTACAGTAGAATTAAATCCCCTTGAAATGATAAGGTTCTATCTGAATTTTTTGTTACAATTTAAGTTATTTCCCTTTTCCTATTCTGTGACATTAACATACCGTGAAGTGATAGGCCTTTTTGGGCTCTTATTTGGAAATTAAATAAGCACAGCACAGTTTTGCTCTATGGAATGTTTGAAACTCAATAGCTCAGGCAGCAGATAGAATCTTAGAATTCAAACAGGACGACTTGCAAAATTTTATCAACACAGTGTATTACTGTATACTGTAAGTGGACTTGACTTGATTAACTTCCGGAATCATGGCTGGAGTTCAATAATGTGATTTTTACATAAATGGTTACACAGTAGTCCAGAGTAGCGTCTCACATTCCACGGCCTTCAATCATGAGCTGCAGAAAGAGGATTATCAACAGATGTTAGGTAATTAGCTTGAGTAATGCAGTGCGGTTGTCGACTCTAGCTCAGCATGTGCCTGGAAAAGCTATTGGTTATGGAAGGTATGCAAGGTAGTCATAAGATGAGGGGAGAGATCTACACTGATTTTTTTAAAGTATAAAAAAAACACACCCACAATATGAGATTTAGCATTTAGAAATCTACACTAACCTTTTTTAAAAAATATTATTTTAGACAAAAAAGAAATTGCTGTACTATTAAGTACTCTAATCTGCTTTTTTTAAATAGGAAAAATACACTACTGTATAAATCCACCCCTCATTTGTTCATATTAAATTAAATCATGTAGATTAATTTGAAGAAATTAAATTAAATCATGTACATTAATTTGAAGAAATGTGAACAAATGTTTTACTACAACATGCTGTAAAGTGTCTAAGATGCAATTCAAAAATTGGTTGTTTATGTAAGCAGCAATCAGCATCAATTTCATTTCCCCTCTCGTCTATTCCAACCACTCAGCATTCAGCATCACCAGAATATAAGTCACAGGTCCGATCGCCTGTCATCATCTGCACCTGTCTCTTACTGGTTCATGACTGGACTAAACATGAGAGCCAAAAATGAGAGTCAAAAACTTTCCAAAAACGAGAGCCAGAAAATCTCCTTCAGGAAGCCTGGAGAACGATTCCTCAAGGCTATATTAAAAATACACAAAATTCTGGCTCTTTGGAAGTAAAATATGTAGAAATGAGGGGTGGCTCAGGTCATTTGCACAGGTCTGTTGTTCTCATGTGCCTTTAGTTTCACACACAAAGTGGAGAGAGTGCAGGGGAAGGGGTTGGGTATTACAGGGGAAATGAAGGGGATAAAACAGGAAGCTGCTGTGTCTTGGCACAGGTTAACAAATCTGTCAGCAAATTGCTGTGGTGCTTTGTGACCCAGTTAGTGTACCATTTGCCTCATACTTCTCTTTAGCTGTACTGGAGCAGAGCCAGATGTTCATGGTATACTCTGGAGTAGTGCCAATCACACGCCATTTCTGTCAGTGCCCATATTTCACTGGCACAGGGCCACTGAGAGCCCCACGACACTCTATCTAATCTTATGTTAAATGCTACAGAAATTAGATATTGATGGAAATTCAGCAGTAATTTAGAATGAATTATTCCAGAGAAGGACTTGTACGAACCTGTATAGTCATGATATAGAAGCACACACAATAATAACTTATATACAGTATAGATTACAGGATGGACAAATCACTAGCCTACTGTATGCAGCTAGGACAAGCACATTTCATGTCTGGGGCATTTTTTTTTGTCATCTGGAGCATATTAGCTTCAGTTAACAATAAAGGGGAAAAAAAACCTACTCCCTAATGAATTTTTCATTTGGTCTGTAGCTTTGTTCTGGTGTGAAGCACCTCACTGCTGTGTCTCTTTAGTTTTTTATTCAGTATTCCTATAGATCAGGCATCAGTAAATTCTTAAAAGTTTAATTCAGTACCCCTGCTGATGGCAAAGACACTATGAGGACTGCTGCTGATGCCAGCACCACCGGAGTTCACCTGCAGCTTGCCGTAAGGTGCATGAAAGTCATAACTACTGTATTTAGCAGTTCCTCCTTTCCTCTGAGCCACTGCTGGTTTGTTTCATTTCTCTTGACAAACATCCGAATTTCATACCCCACAGCTTGCTGTTAGACTAACGACTGTCAGTTCATCTTGTGCAGAACACTTGCATGGGAAATGTTTTCATTGCTGCTTGTAACTCATGTAGACAGCAAAGGGCAGCAGCTCGTGTAAAAACATGCATTTTAGCCTAGCGATGCATTTCATTGATGGGACATCACTCTTAACACACTGGCTGATATTACGGATGTTTTTTTTTTTTTTTTTAGAAGAGTCAAGATGAATTTTACCATTCATCTAAACAGCTTAATTAGTTTTTTACTGAATCATATTTAGTCAAGTTTTTAAAAAAATAGAATGTCAGGTTTTTGTTCGCTTCACAAGCATAAGAATTGTTGACATTGAAGTAGGTGGGCAAGGGGCGGAGCCTCTAATCATGAGGGATTCAATTAGATTAGATTATACAGCTGTCACATTGAATGTTACACACTGGGTCATTCATATTTTAAGCACTGGACCGTATACACGAAAATGTTGCCCTTTGTGTTATTTTACTTGACAAAAATAATCCGAAGATTTTGCGAGGAGTATATCATCGAGTTATTGTGTGGTCGCGAGTCAGTACTGTATGTGTATATGTTGGTAAAAATCTACACTGGTCACTTTGCGGTTGAACTTCTTAGGTCAGAGTGAGCCATAACACTAAAAGCAGTGACCACACGGGCTTATTCTTCGCTGTGGCTCGGTGTCTGTGTCTCTAAACTACGTGTGACTTCGTGACCATTCTCATTTCGGCTCCGTGGCTCTGTGTCAGACCTCAGCTGACATGCGACTGTAATTTTAGGAAGCCATTGTTCAGCCATGCTTTTCATTTCTACCAGTATCATCTCTTTCAGGAGAACCACCGCACACTTATTCTTTTCTCGTCAACTTTAATTACATTCAAATTGTATTAAATACAATACGTTGCTCAAAAGCTTGACAGAAGTGTGAGGTGTACTGCTTGATCAAGCTTCAAACCATGATTATGTGAAGCATGCAGTGTTTTCTCTGCTCGTTACCAGCTCACATTACAAAATCATTACTGGCCCGCAGGAGGAACATTCTCTTCTGCACTGGAGGGAGATAGCAGAATGCTTAAAATGCTCTTTCCAGCTCTTCACTCTTTGTGACTGACGTCCTTTGAATTGCAGATCTAACAACATTTATGGTTTAGGCATAGTGTTTATGGAGTTTATACAGAAGAGATGTGAAAATAGACTATCGTCTATGTGTCTAACTGTATGAACTTTTACTCGTGTATTTAAGAGCCTTAGACTTGGGAGACATAATAAAACTAGAGAAGATCTTGTCAAGTCAAGACAAGATTCTGAGTACACTGACTTATAATCAAATACACCTGCTGTTGCTTTACTCCTTATTTAGCCACTGGGCAGTTAAACTGTTGAGAGACACTGGGTTGTTAGTGCTTGTCCAAATATCTATGTATATATAAAGAAAGATTTTGGACTGTCTCTCCATCCAATTTTGTCACACCATCAGACAACCTGGCTGGACGGTATTTAATAAAACGTTAACTTTTAATAAAAGTTACATTTAGAGTAGAAGGAAAGTTATAAGCAGTTATGTGCAAGATTATGTCACAGCATACAGTGTGTGTGTGTGTGTATGTGTGTATATACAGTGAAACCTCGGATTGGGAGTAACGTGGTTTGCGAGTGTTCCGCAAGACGAGCAAAGATTTGTAATAAATTTTGACTTGAGAAACGAGCAAGTCTTGGTTTACGAGCACCGAGCATGCGCTTCTTGTTTTGACGCCTAGGGTCATGTGATCACAACCCAGCCAACGGTTTCTCTCTCTCTTGCGCTGTGGAATTGTGGGTAAATGTCTCCCCTGCTGGGTCTTAGTTCTCATCTCTTACTGGTACAATCAACATCCGTACACGTGTGTACTGTTTACTATAACACTGTGACCGTGTGTGTGTGTGTAAAACATATTTTATTTTGTGTTTTGTAAGGGCATTTGTACAGCATGCGTGTACTGTTTCTTATAACACGTGTGTGTGCGCGAGTAAAGCAAAATAAAGTCTCAATACGGAGGTTAAAAAATCTATTTTCTTCCTCAGCCCATCGCTGTGTGTGCGCGCGCATAATTTGACACTGTGCCGGTTCACACTCTCTTGCCTTAATGTGTGTCCGTGTTTGTGTGTGTGTGAAGCACCCCCTCTCTGCGTGTGCGTGTTTGTGTGTATGAAGCACCCCCTCTCTGCTTCTCAAACACACAAACACGCACACACATTAGGCGAGAGAGAGAGTGTGTGTGTGTGAACCAGCACAGTGTCAAATTACGCGCACGCACACACTCTGCTCTCCACAGAAACTCTGCTCTGTGACGAAGGTAAAGTGCCGGTTCATTTGTTTGTTTGTTTTACGTTACAGCAGTGATTCCGTTAGTACAGTATGCGCTCACATGAGTGTCAGTAGCGATGTTCCTTGCTAATTTTTCCAGACAAAACAGTCTTTCCGTTAATGTGTGTTTATGTTTATGTGAGATTCAAATAAGACAGGTTTACTGTTTATGATGAGAAGGGGGAGATGGGAGGGGCTTAAAGTAAGAGTCTCCTCTTACGTTATCTTCATACACATACACAAACACGCGCACACACACACACACACACACACACACACACACACACATACACACACACACACACAGCGCCTGCGCACATAAATGGAAACACTTAACTGTCTGGATTTATTTTTTTTAAAGGTAAAATGCATATTAATTTGTTTTATTTTTACTTTATATTTTGTGTTAATTATTTTTATGTATTTATTTTTTGGGGCTGTGAAACGAATAATTTGAATTTCCATTATTTTTTATGGGAAAATTCAATTTGGTTTATGAGTGTTTTGGAATACGAGCCTGCTTCCGGAACGAATTCATAAGTTGGCATGTCTGTGCATGCACGGGGAGAACATGCAAACTCCATGCACACTAACCCAATGTGGGAATTGACCCCAGACCCTGGGGATGTGAGGCGACAGTACTATCAACTTAGCCACTGTGCCACCTTGTATCGGTATTGATGCATCCCTAAATACTAATTTATTTATATTATACCAACTAAAATCAACGAAGTTCATCCCAAATAGTTACAAACTAACAAGAGGGACTCTAGAGGGAGTACGATTAATAAAAAATTCTATTGGAGGTAGGTGGAGTAAAATTAAAGAAGTCATGAGTGTACTGCAACACATACTGTACTGTATGTTTGTGTAGGGTTTCCCAACATCTGCATGTGAGTCACTTCTCTCCAGCTCAGATGACTGGAATACCATGCTATCAGTGTCGGGAAGAGTGCGATTAGCTTACCCCAAATAGTATCTCTCTGATTCAGGGTGTCCGATCTGAGCTGCACTAGACAGTGCCTGGAAGAGGCAACATAAAAAAAAGCCAACAAGTTGTTCTTACTGGAGATTCCGCACACAGGCATTGAACCCAACACAAACATAACCGTGGCTGAGGAGTGTGCCACACACCGTGTATATTAAGTGCTGGCTGCTGCAACGCTCAGTGTGCCGACTCGTCCTTCCCTGTGGTCGGAACGAACGTGCTGCATCCTGACCTTGATGGAAATAACTTCATACTCTGTGAGGCTCTACGACTGGACATAAGCACTGTTTTTGTGGAGCTGATCATGGAAAGGTGGCACTCAACCACACAGAATACAGAAATACTGTTAAAACTTTCAGAGCACCAACATTCCTCTTATTCTCAAATGCCAAGTTTTTATACATATTCTGCATGTTTTCTATGCATGCCATTCATCATTCTTTCGCTCTGCTTTGCTCATTTGTAGTGCTGTTTACATTCGCACTGGTGAAAATGCTTCACAGGTTCTCATACAGTATGAACATGCCCGGCTGGAGAAAATCATTGCTCCTCCTTGCTGTTAATTTTCTTTGTTCTATTCTGCATGTTCCTCGTGTTGTGTTTTCGATCGCACTGGAGTCCTCCATGAAACACTTTACAACCCATGACACCCATAGCAAAGGCTGTGTTTTTTCACCAAACAGAACAGTCTTTGGCCTTCGCACAGAAACAGGAGGATAAGATAGATCCAAAGATAATTCTTCTGAAGACAATTAAGAAAGAGGCCCACAAATCATGGCAGAAAGGAACATTATAGCACTTTAGTTTTCCATTCCAGTGCACTGAATTATCATCCAAACAGTGGTCATGTTATTTTCATGCTGACACACAGAGTTAGCTCTTTGGCTAAAACGAGTAGTCTTTTTATCCTTCCTGCACACTATATTATCACTATAGAGTCAACATTTTAGCTATAACTACATGCTTGGGTGAAAATCAAGGTAATCAGATATACTGTGTTAGTTTTTAAAATGGTTTTCTGAATAAGGATTAACCTTAAATATAAATATATGAAGGATTTTGTCCAACATTAGCCTACCACCTCTTTCATGTGTCAGCATGTTTCTCATTTCTTCTCAATTACAGTCTTTAGGAATTCCTGCTTAGTCATGCTAGCATGCTAACACTCCTTCTACTCCAAAGTTGAAAGAACCCAGAGGATGTGGAGAAAGGCCACACGTTTATGTTCACACAGATACTGTAGTTCTTTTGTCACGCGACTCCCATAGACGCTATGCAGTGCAATAGATTCAAACGAATGAACGACTCGGACCAGAAGATATGACAGGTGAGCTGCTCGTTCTGTTTATCATTATATGTCCTTAGCTGCATTGTAATATTTTAATTACTGGAACTATAGACGAAATTTGTGTATGTAGACGTATTGGGGGTCTGTTTATTGAAAATAAAAATTTTATTTTATTTCTGATGAAAAGAACGAAATGAACTAAATGTCTCAAAAAAAGATGTGTATATTTTGATGAATGAGATTCAAAGAACCGGGTTACTAAAATATTTAAACTTCGCATCACTGGTGGCAATGATACCTAATGAAAAAAAGCAGAAAGGAGAAAGCATTTTCAACTTAAAAGTCCCAAAACAAAACATCGAGTCCAAGGAGTGCGCCCACAGTAGTTAATGCATTCATTTATCGACTATAATGCTTTATCCTGTGTACAGGGTCACGGGGGGTTGGAGCTTATCCTAGGAGACCTAAGGTCTGGGGCAGGATACATCCTGGATAGTGTGCCAATCCAGGCCACATACACGCATACTATGGGCATTTTGGGAATACAAATTTACATAGACACATTTACATAGACACTGAAACAACAAATTCGAAAAATATAAAGATTTTGAGGTATTAAAAAAATAATGCATTATAAGAAGGATATTTCAACTAGAGCTTTAACAGGCTCGTACAGTATAGTAAGATAGATAGTAATATATGGGCCCTTAAATACTTGCATTTATTACAATAAGAAATACTTTTTCAAAACTAATACGTTTTTCCGTCTTAACTTTTTGATATTAAATAGTGACATGCTACACTATACCACCACTTCTGCCAAGCACACTTGTGCCAGGCCCCATTTCCCCTAAGTGGCACTCAGCTAAATTCTTGTCCAGACGAACAATATCCTATTGATTCAGTCCTCTGTGTTCACATCTGCGCGTGCAAAGAGAGCAAATTGCTTGGTGAATTACTCATTACCACTTTCAATCATTATTTTTTTTTTCATTAGCAAAATAGCAAGATCAACATATGCAATCGCAGTATAAGGGCTGTATTGTTTTCATCTTGACGCTGCCCAGAAGCGTACCAAAATACCTGAGCACTTGCTAAGGATATGGCACGGAGCGTGGATTGCAGAAAGCAACAGGAGCGGCGCAATGCCCAGAGGACACAGCAGTTAATTACTCTGATGAGTCAGATAAATGAAACGATAACAAATGTTCAAACATGATAAAATAGTTAAGTAACAAATAGGTTTGTTTTTGTATGATTTATGATTTATTTTACAAGCATGAGGAGACGAGAATCATGTGGCTGTGTTTCCCAGAGCAATGATGTCATCAGGATGTTAGTGACCTTTAGTGACTACACTACAATCTTCTGTTTACCAGAAGAAGAGACAAGAGGTGAAGAAAAAAGCAGAGGAAAAAAAAGATAATGTTTGCATAAGGAGCCACTACAATTTTCCCATTACTGTTTTTTTCCTAGTGATGTTAACAGCACTATAGGGGCCAGAGTGTGGAGACCCAGGAAAAAGGCCAAGGCCATAGTGTTGCTGTGGTGAAGGATGAGGTTTTGTGGGGTCATCACGGGTCAGACAGTCAACGGAATATTGCGAGAATAAAATAAATCACTAGACTCACCATAAGCGTCTAATGTGAAACACTTAGGGGAAAGTGGTGAGAATGTCTGGAAAATGGAGAGAAAATAGAGCTTGAGAGAGAAGGAGTGAGGAAAGGGGCAGCTGCTAAGCGTTAGTCTGTAATGAGACCGTCTCTCGTCCACCTCTCTCTCTCCACTGCGGAATGGAAAAAGAGCGTTTAATCTTCATCTAGGGGAAGCCCCCTTGTCCCGCTCCTTCGAGTTCGTGTGTGCCGCATCTCATTCTTCATCTTTGCATATGTACTCCCCTCAATTAGGTGTCGAGTGTAGTTGATTTTTTGCGCTTTCTATATGCATCAAAGATCTTTTTTTTTTTTTGTCTCCCTTTTTTTCCTGCCGTGTGAATTAGTAGTTTTTGACATAGCTTACTGTTTTATCTGTCCTGCCGTGTTAAATGAAAGTTAGACGGAAACTTGGATGGGAGAATAGCATACTTGTGTGATTATCATTAAGAATGACTGATGGGGTGTTGTAAAACTAGTGCAGAGAGATTCAGGAATAGTGGCCTGGTGTGTTTTTGTGTCAATGACTTAATAGTGCATTGCTTTCGGAATTCCAAAAATGGATTATTTCATAATTGCTCTAATTACTATACAAATACAGACGAATAAAAAAAAAATCTAAGCTGTTTCTATGAGGTATCTTAAGTGAGTTAACATATTTAACCTGAATCTTTATTATCTGTCGATTAAAAAAAAATGCCTTTGATGTTAGAGATTCAAGCTGATGTTAGGTTATAAGGTTTCGTGTACTCCCTCTACAACACCGAAAGATATATATACTCAGCAAAAAAAGAAACGCCCCTTTTTAAGGACTGTGTATTTCAAGAATAATGTTGTAAAAATCCAAATAACGTTACAGATCTTCATTGTAAAGGGTTTAAACAATGTTTTCCATGCATGTTCAATTAACCATAATCAATTAATTAACAT
>JAOTQY010000010.1:8093035-8103620 GCA_026413445.1 Dolichallabes microphthalmus
GCACCAAGTTGTAGGCGCTCCGAAGGTCCAACTTTGTGAAAATGGTGGCACCAGAGAGGGCGTCCAGGGCAGAGTTGATAAGAGGCAGCGGATGTCGATTCTTAATGGTGATGTTATTTAGCTCCCGATAGTCGACACATGGGCGGAGTTCACCTCATTTCTTTTTTACAAAGAACAACCCTGCAGCGGCGGGCAATGAGGAGAGCCCGATGGTACCTTGGCGGAGGGCGTTCGACACATACGCCTCCATTGCCTGCATCTCGGTGGTAGAGAGGGAGTAGAGATGGCCGCGGGGAGTTACAGAGCCCGGCTGAAGGTCAATCGCCAGATCGTAGGGGCTATGTGGAGGAAGATGGGTGGTGCGTCTTCTGCAAAACACTTCAGCCAGGGCCCGGTAGGCGGTGGGAATGGCGTTGGTGTCGACGTCGGGGGCCTCGAACTCCCTAGAGCTCGTCCCAGACGGTGTTTATAGATCGTGTTGAATCAGCCAGGGATGTCCGAGGATGATGGGTGGTGATGAGATGGTGGTGAGATGAAGTTGGATCTGTTCTTGATGCGTGTCGATGGCTAAGGTGATGGGGGTCTGGTTGGGTCTGGGTGGTGATGGGGCTGGATGATAAGGGCCGAACGTCAACAGAAGTGATCCGAACTAGCTGGGATAACGCCTCGAGTTTTATCCCAAATTTTTTGGCATAGGCGGAGTCAATGAAATTACCTGCGGCACCGGAATCGATAAACGTAGTACTTCCGACTCGTTTGTGGCCGAACTGGAGATATACTTGGACCTAGAGACGGGAGGTGTTGGTCGTGATCGGAGAGAGTTGGAGATGACCCGGTGAGATAGCTCGATGGTGCGCGGCTGATCCAAAATACGCGCAGAGCCCTTTCCGGAATTGCCGCTCCCGTTCTGGAGCGGTCAAGGAGGTGCGCCCTAATTGCATGGGTTCCCCGGCTCCCATGTCAACCACGGCGGGTGGTGGAGATCCGACAGTTCCAGTGACGGCAGGATTGAATGCAGGTCAGGCTTCAGGTGCTGGAACGTGAGAGAAAAGGATCGTGATGTGGTGTATGAAGGTGGTGGCGTGGCAGGCAGCAGGGTTCGGGGGGCTGGCTTTGGACGAGAGAGCAGACGTTGGTCAATCCGAAGTGCCAATTGGATCAGGCCTTCCAGCATAGCAGGCAGCTCTCGTCCCGCGAGCTCGTCTTTGATGCGTGACTCCAACCCCTCGTAATAGGTCGTCCGGAGGGCGGAGTCTCCCCAGGTGGTTTTGACGGCGAGTGTGCGAAACTCCGCCAGAAACGGCTCACGGACGAACCTCCCTGCCGCAGATGGTACAGCTTCGTGTCGGTGTCCACCTCACCGGCAGGATGTTCGAAGGTGAGTTTCAGGTGAGTTTGAACTTGTTGTATGAATGCGCGGTGTCAGAATCGGAGTGAAGAACCGGCGTGGCCCACTCAGCTGCCTGCCCGGATGGCAACGAGACGAGAACAGCGATGCGCACCCGGTCTGTGGAGTATCTGGTGGAGTTTAACTCAAACACAAGATCCAGTGTGGTTAGAAACACGCTACATTTCCCGTCTGTGCCATCCCACTTGTCCGGTAGTGATAAATAAACATCGAGTGAAGGAGACGGTTGCGGCGCGGCAGCCGCTGCGACGGGCGGCAGACCAGCCGGAAGATTGACAACCTCACGGAGAGAGGCGTTCTTGCGCCGCAGCTCCGCAACATCGTGGCGCAAGGCCGCGATGTCTTAGACGCTACTACGGAGGATCGCGATCTTGCCATTCAGCTGATCGATCAACTTGGCGTGTCCGTCCTCACGGCTCAGTCATTCTGTCACGGGACAAACCGGTGGTAACAACAGATGTCTTAGCAGTTTAGCCTGTGTAGCGTGGATGGTAACCCAAACGCGGAAGTAGCGCGAAGAGGCAGGATAACCACGCGAATATTCTTAGAACTCTTAAATAATGAGAACAAGAGTCTACACAAATAAACTCGCGTTCTTACAACACACACTCGGTTAGGAATATAAACCCAGAAATAGTGAGTACTCACGATTCGGCAGGTACACGTCGGAACCAACATGGACAACTCAATGACTGAGCGACGTGATGCGCCATTTTGCCTCCTTTTACAGTATGCTTCCTGTGTCGCGACCGTACTACTCTTAGTAGTAGTACCGTAGGTCTTAGTGCCGGTCGCGGAGCGAGTGTGTATGACAAGATGTTTCTAATAAACATGTACATTTTGTGCTTGTGACAGAATAATAATATTTAATATTATAATAATATTATAATAAAACCAGGGTCTAATAATCAGGTAGATGTTTCAGGTTGGTCTTGCTGAGGTGTGGGATGGATCCTGTCCAGTCCAGGCTATGTACTAATTATAATGCCAGTGAAAGGCTATCTGTGTTGTATAATTAAGCAATAATACATGAAAGGGAGTGTTGTTCTACTGAATATCAGAGCCATATATAGGCTTAGGCATAAGGCCATAGCCTGGGATATTAGAGCTATGTTGATGTTCAGTACAACAGCACAACATTGAGAGTGATATTGCTTTTATGCAACTTTTCTACCAATGGCATTTATTATAAACAGATTATGATTTGTTTGTTTAATTAGTTTTGTCCACCTTTACTTCATTACAATGTAGCATTCAGCTGTTACGACAGTTAGTGTAATTAACGATTATTAGAACGCCTGTGAAGCGTAGTGATACATACATATCAGCCATAACATTACCACTCAAATCATTATGTCCAGTATTGTGTAGATTCTACTTGTGCCACTGGGGCATCTCTGGACCCTCTGGGCTTGACTCCGTAGAAAGTTTGGGGTATGATGTGGTTTCTGGCATCACGATGTTGGGGGCAGGTCCTTCGGGTGCTGTGGGTTGTAACGTGGGGCCTTGGATAGACTTTGTTTGTTCAGCACATCCCATGGGTGCTCAACTGGTTTATAATCTAGGGAGTTTGAAGACTGGGACGGGAGCCTTGGGCCCTTTACCTGCTGTGTGCTGTGGTGTTCTGTTGCCTTTCTTTTGTGGCCAGTATTGACTTTATTTTTTCGGAGACTTGTGCTGCTGTAGCTTTTCTATAGGATCGGATCGGATGGACTGGCTTTTTGTCCCCATGGCCATGGGAGAGCCTTGGGTACTCATGATCCTGTCGCCAGTTTACTGGTATATAATTAATAATCAATGTCACTCACTCACTCACTCATCATCGCCATAATCCTTTATACAGGGTCACGGGAGGCCTGGAGCAGCCTATCCCAGCAGGGCACAAGGTGGGGTACACCCTGGACAGGGCGCCAATTCATCTCAGTGCATAAAAGTATTGATTTTATGTGGCAGTAATCTTGAGGCTGATCAGTGTTAAATTTCCCAGTGCTGTTGTATTCTAAATAAGCACTTATGGAATGCTTCTTGTCCAATCAAATTACATGGTCGGAATTAACTGTTTAAAACTGTATAAACCTCCATCCAGATGTCATGTGCAAAAGGTGAAACCCAATGAGATTATGCAACATTGCACTTTTCATTTCTGTCAAGAGGTGAAAAAATTTTTGGCCCGGAATTTTATATTGATGATGAGAGAGTCGAACCACTCCATAAGATCTTTTCCAACACCTCCCAAAGACTTTCACTGAGGTTGAGGTTGGGACTCTGTGGTGGCCAATTCATGTGTGACTGTGTCTGTTGTTAAATGTTTTCTACAGATTAAACTGAATCAAATCACACATACTGGCTTTTTTCAAATGAAATTCTGCAAAATGCCAGAGAGTCAGGACCTCCAAGCATAATCCAAAAGCAGGTGTGGTATTATGTCCTCCTAAACATACTGTAGTAGTGTGAAAGTGTTGATGAATGAAAGACAAATAGAAATCTGTAAAATGGGTTTGTTATATGTGGGCTTAATTATATATAAAAAATGTTAAAAGGATTTTATGTGCCAAGCATAATTCGTCTTGTCTTTTTCATCTCAGCTACCATGAATGTTTGTGTTCGGAGAACTCCCAACCCTTTGCTCCATTGCGCTGAATGTTGGACTAGGGTTAGTAGTTTTGGCCTGTCTTAGCCTATGTTCCAGTAAATGTCCATATGACGTTCCCTGGGTTAGTAAGTGTAAGTATTCTGATGTGGTTCAATAGTATTTCAGATATCACATTAAAGGTGGTGGGAGGATGGTTTAAAATGGTGGAAATTTCTATAAATATTTATCCTTTAGACAGATGGTATCCTGTCTTCAGTGCTGCTGTATTGTTAAGGTCAAGGGAAGAACAAACTCTGAGTGAGAATTACGACAAACCCTCATATCATAAGATTCTCACAGCAGCCTTCCAGTAAAGTTCTTGCTTTGTGTGGAGGAGGGGAATGAGTGTGTCAAAAAAGCTCTGAATATAATTTCCATAACTAGATTTGAGGTAGAAAAATAGTCATTCACTCACTTCCTAACTCATTTTCTATACCGCTTATCCTGTTAAGGATCATGGCGGACCTGGAGCCTATGGCCAGGTATGCCAAAGTGCACTGGGCAGGTTACATCCTTGACGATGTGCCAATCTGTTGAAGGACACAGAAGTCCACAAATTTACTCACATAGTCAATCATGCTTATTGGCCTACTCTGCACATCTTTGGATTATGGGAGGAAACCGGAGAACATGAAGAAAGCATGATGAGAACATGCAAACACCACACACACAGACCTGAGACATAAATCGAACCCTCACCTTGGAGATGCGAGGCCACTTTGCTCACCACTACACCACTGTGCTGCCTTGTTGAAACACTTTTCATGTTATTTCCGTGAATTCCTTGTTTCTGCTGAAAGGAACTGGTGAGCCTGACTTTGTAAACAAGAACAAAAACAAATGATATGGACCACCAGTATCCAACCAGTTAAGATGTTCAGCCATGGTCCATGTCGTTACAGAAGCTTCCCATATGACCTGGATAGCATATTTGTGTAAGTATGCTTTTAATATTGATTAGAACCGATTAATGCAGTATGCAAGGACGAGACATACAAATTAAGTTACTAAGGCTTGGTTTGTACTCCTGCATCACAGTGCAGTCTGGAGTAATTTCTGGAATATTAACCTCTCCTTCCCAGAATTCTTCATAACTAAATTTTTTTTTTCTATAATTTTTTCAAGATGAGTCACATAGCGCTTTTATTACACTAGCTCTGGTTTAGATCAAGCGTTTGTTTGGCTCTCGTCCCAACTCCAGCACTACCTAATATACTTCCCTGCTCAATGAGTCAGTTAGCTCGTCTGCGGGAGCCTGTAAGCCTCCGTAAGATGAACTGTTTGCACTGTGTGTGTGTAATGAGTAGAGAGGAGGAATGAGTGCTGTATGATATGCTGAAACGTGAGTGAACAGTGGAGCCGCTAGTTTAATAGATTGTGTGTGTGTTTTCGTGTGTGGTGTATGAGATGCGGACTGAATAGAAGTCATCTGGAGAGTGCAGTAGAATCGCTGTGTGTGTATATGTTGGTGTATATGTGATAGAGACAGTGTGTGAGAGACAGTGTGGCCAGTCCATGCCTGTGTTTGTGTGAAGGAGTGAAAGTAGCCAAGCCTTTAGTACTGTATGGTAGACAGAGTGGGAGCATGTGTGTGTGCGTGTGCGTGTGTGTGTGTGTAATGAGCAGACGATAGGGGCTATTAGCCTTGTGTGATAGACAGAGTGGGTGGTGTCAGTGCCTTCATTGCACACTTCAGTCTATCACTCTAATGATCCTGCAGTGTGACAGTGAGGATAGAGCCTCTCGAGCTCGCCCCCCGTCTCCACTTTAAAAGTTCATTCACAAAGCCTTGCCTGCAGCACAACTGCTTTCTAAAACGAGACAACAAATTTATCAAGTTCAAAGTTCAAGTTCAAAGGCTTTTATTGTCATCTCAACCATATACAGTTAGTACACAGTGAAACGAAACAACGTTCCTCCAGGACCAAGGTGCTTTTATTTATGCAGCAACGAATGGTTAAGAACAGTGATTAAAAGCTGATTTGAGGTCTTACAGGAAGGCTTCCCTTTCCAGAGATTGAGATTGAATCAAAATACTCGATTTGATTAAAGGGTTTGTTGGCGAGTGATAAGAGGATGCCCCTCGACACGGAATATAATCTCATGAAGTCACAACTGTCAGGAAGATACGTTTAATCCTCTTTTATAAAGTGAACACACACACACACACGCTCACATATGCATGTGAAACCGCTGTGTATCTGTATTTGATGTTTCTGTTACACTAAGGAGAATAATTTATAGCCAAGAAGCTGTGGAAGGTCCTGGAAAAGATTTCAGGTCGAATTCCATTGGCATATTTGTTATTTCATGTATATGGCACACATCTGTACCTATATTTACATTTAGGTGTAGTATCAAATAGAAGCACACAGGTAATATTTTAGGGTTATTTTATGGGTGTGACTCAAAAGATAATCCCCCAAAAACTTTGGACGCTCTAGGATTTTGACTTTAGCTTTGTTTTAGCTGACTAAGGTTAACTACAATGACACTTTGAGACAAACTGGGTGTAATTTGCAGCTAACTCATAAGTATAAACAAAATCAGACCTGCACTGTATGTGCTGGAGGTACTATGACTTGACACAATAAAAGTTGATCAAATCCAGACACATTAATAATATCAGAGGCAAGTGCAGTCAAACGAGTGACTCAACATTCTTTTTCTTTTCCCCATGTATTGCAACATCAGCTTAATGAAGCATTGTAGCTCGAGTACTTAAAACATCTCCGTCGTCGTTCAGACCTAAAATGTGTCAAGCGAGCATGGAGATATCATCTGTGCAGTGTTAAATACATTTTTACAGTTCATGTGTCATGTGCAAGTATGTACCAAGAAACACCCCATCCTAAATCCTACACCATTTCCAAAACATTGTAACTCTTAGATGGCTATCGCCACCTCAGCAGCCGCGGCCTCAGGAAAAAAATTCAGAATTTATGCCCTCTGCTAAAACAGTTTAGCTGTAAGTTTCCCCTCAACATCGCATGTAGAGACGTTGTTAAGGTACTGGCCCCTCTTGAGTAATGTCCGATAACTGGAGATAGGAGAAAGTGCAAGTGCTAACGGTCTCGCAGACCGTTTAAACGTCCGGGAGGAATCGTAACTGAAAACGAATGTGTTTGTGTGAATTTATTATGAGTTTTTAGAGAATCTATGTGCAAGAGTGTGAATGTTTCTTTCTCTCTCTGCTGGGGGTAATTTTATTATCGATGCATGCCTCTGAGTGTGTGAGTTTGTGTGTGGGTGTGTGTGTGTTTATATTTTGGTGCATATTACTAATGCTTTCCCATAGTGGAATGATGCATAGACTACATCGGCATCGGACTCCTTTGTAATGATTCAGCGTACTGCAAAAGCCGCAATGTCCCAGACTAAACCGTGTTCTACACAAACACACATGCACCCTTCCATTACCTACTCCACATCACAGTCTCGTCTAGACACCCCACATGTGCTCCTGGGGCTGGGGTGGAGCTGGTAGAACACGTGAGATCTGAGAGTCTGTGATTGTTAAACTAACTGAACAGCAATTCGAGGAACCTAGTGGCAGCGTGCAGGTAAAAATGATGGACGTTTTCTGGTACCGTGTGATGCGTTCTATATTTGTACTCGATTCAGTCCTTAAGCCTGTTTGTTTTCACCATATTTGGATGCTACGCTGGCACATAGCGAGGGCATGCAGTTTTTAGGCTTGCTTTGTGTTAGTGGATTGGTTAATCTAAGCTCTACGCTCCACATACACACACACTTTTCTTTGATGACTGACTGTGGAGTGAGTCAGCGAGGTGAGTCAGCTGTGCGCAGACGCTGCACAATCGTGTTCCATTCACAAAAAAATATGTTTGCTGTTCTGACCCAAGACTTGGTGGACATGTTTTACTTTTTTTTTTTTTTGTGTCGGTGCCTATTTCTGGGCACTGTTTGGTACCAGATGGCTTTCTTGGCACTGCAGGAGATCATACCAACTCTCTCACGGACATTTAGTCTAAGAATTTTGAACAGTAACAGAACAGGGTCACAGTGTTTAAATAGCAAGAACCATCTGCGCTCTGGTTAAGAACAGATTCAACAACACCAAAGAAAACCGTATAACATTACTCTCGGTTCACAGCTTATATGTTTGCTAAATTCAATAAAGGCCCAACTATGGTGCCAGAGCCTCTTGTAGACAAATCTTTTAGTTTCAGCAAAATTAGATTCCACACATTTTGGGGATTATATTTCATTATTAATTTGTCATTCCCAGCAGGAATCTTTGCTTGTAAAAATATTGTTAATGTTATGGATGTTGAGACAATGTCAGCATTAGGTTGTTTTTGAAACTTAGAATTGCATTGATGAAATGACTGCCGTGTTGACTACAAGGGAGAGGGGTAACGAATACCCCTAACACTATGTTGCAGAAACAACTTTCAAAATTAATACCAAACCGATGGTCTGAGCAGGACTCGAACTTCAATCACTGTTTTGGGAGTACTGTGTGCTTTCCACTGGACCACTAGGGAACATGTTGTTGATGCTAGTACAGTACATCATGTACATAAACATGACAATTGGAAATAGCAATACAGCAATTATTAAACATTTTTCATTGGAAAGCAGCCAGAAGGGTAAAAAAATTATATTAATTTAGCATCAGAGATCTGTTCTATGAAAGCAGATGTGATGCAGGCCATGCGACAGTACATGAAGCTCACTGCAAAAGTTAAGTAAATATTTCCGAAAGAAAATGAACAGAGCGGAAACATTACAAAACTAAGAGATGCATGACATGAGATACGCATGCTGTCTGTTACATCCGTCCCAAACTCCAATTGGAATTCAAAGCCCTTTTAGATTCTTAAGCGACCAAGGATGTGGTTGGATGATGTGTGAATGGCTGTTAACGGGCATACTGTAAATGCCTTGTTTTTGGGTCATTCATTCAACCTTATCTCAGCGTCATTTTATCCGAGTCATTCTAACCTACAAAAACAGCATCGTTGCGAAATTGTCTCGACAGTGAGCATCATCACAGTCATCCAAGGTTAGGGTTCCTGCTGGGATATTGCAGCTGTCTTTACATTCTTAGTAACTGATTAAGTTGCTGTCAGACCAGTGTGAGTCTGGTCTTTCTCCAAGTAATTGTGACTTTCCAGTGATTATGAATTGTCAATCTTGCAAATTGCAGTGGCTTTTAAATTCATTTAAGAATGTCTGTAAGTGCCAAGGTCAGGGTTCAGCTACAAACCACAAAAGCCAATAAAGGGTACTTTTTTAGCTATTTTTGCCCTTAACCCAAATAAAAGCAGACTCATAATGTTTGTGTTAAATTCTTTTATCAACCACACTGATTGGGTTAAAGAATACAGCTCATGTGTCCATTGGAACAACATTGGGAACAGACTGCAGTGAGCTGGCCTGTGGTCTGTATACAGTATGTGTCCATAAATGCATGTATACCTGAACGGTACTCTGAGGACAGTAACTTTTTCATGAGGTTTTCCTTGCTGACGTTCTTCTGTCGTTGTGAAATAAAGTTATTATAACGTCAGGTCCATTTAAAAGGGAAATAAATGTAGTTTATGTACCATTCCAGGTGAACTGAACAACACTAATTATCAATTGTACACCAGCAAACTGGTGACATGGGCATTTAATGGTCACCCGAGCCCAAAAGGACAAAAGACCGGCCCGCCGGACCAACAGAAAAGCCAATGCAGCACAAATCACTAAATTAAGTCAGTGCTGGCCACAATAGAAAACCAACATGCTACCCCATGCACATCATCCCACTACACAACATCCCGCCCAATAGGCAAAGAGCCTCTGACCCGGCCTCCAAACTCCCCAGAACCCAGTTAGATCGAGCAACCATGTGCCGCACTGGCCAACCCAGTCTAACCAACCAAGCACAGGCCACAATCCTCAGCACTGAAAGAATCCCAGTTCCAGTGCCAGACACCACAGCACATCCCAAGAGGCCCTGTGGAGACACGGCCCAAGGGGCCAGAGCTGCCCTATAGGCATGGGGGAACCCAAAACCTACAATACTGTATGTGGTTTCAATGACAATATATTTAATGTTACAGCTGATTTCTGTTTGTGGCAATTAACTCATGCTTTTAACAGCAAAGGGTTAATTGGATGTTTTAGCTATTCCTGAATTAGCTTTCCTGCTTAAACCTAAGTATGTCTATAACATTTCAGTGTTTTTTGGAATTAATCATAGTACATAAATTTGTCGCATAATTCTTTTTCACATACAGTAGAATAAAGCCACCTTAAAACCTTTGCATAACACTTTGGACAAAACAAGGGCAAAGAAATGTGATTCTACGTCTTGCAAATGTTCGTTAATTTTTATATGTACAGTATGTAGCAATAGTGGTCAATTAGTTTATATTAAGACGTTTATCTAATAGTTTTCAGCATCTAATATCATATCAGTTCCTTCAGTTCCCTTTCAAAAGGCTATCCCTCGATGCTGCGTGAAAACGCTATGGGAACTATCTTTGTCATGGTGCCGGTTGTGAGGCATGTGTGCAAACACGCCAAAA
>JAOTQY010000010.1:8138338-8152292 GCA_026413445.1 Dolichallabes microphthalmus
TATAAAACAACTATTATAACAACAATAATTTTGAAATAATCTTTTGCCACTAGTGTTTTTTAACACTCTTGTGACCCAAACAAAACTTGCAAATGTTCTCTATAAGTTTAAGTTACTTCTTTCTTTTTGTAACAATATCTCTCATCTTGCTGTCAAACTGTTTGTTACAGAAAAGGAATCTGACATCACGGGCCATAAGCCATGTTTCCTATAAGACAATGTACTGTAGGGTAGGGACCAGGCTGTGTGTAAACCTGTCTCTGAGACAGATGAGAGTGGAAGAGGGCAGGCATCAGCGCCAGGCTCCAGTGCTGGCATATGCAAAATATTTTTAAAAAAGGGAGAATAAAGGAAAGCTGGAAGAAAGTTAATATAATCTGTCTAAAGTGAATATGAAACATTATGAGAATACTGGATTGAAGAATATAGACAGTCTAGTCTACCCATTAAGTATGTTTGGGTGTCAAAACATTGTGGCAATGACCATTACCGACACTGAGACAATGTAGGTTTTGGATTGTTTTTGAACGTTAGAATTACTTTAACAAAATAATGCTGAAAGAATGCTGACTTCATGCTATTGTGATAACATTAATAATGAATACCCCCAACACAATGGAACAAAACAGTATTTAATAATTGCCTGTACTTATCTCACACCTCCAGGGTCGAAGGTTCGATTCCCGCCTTGGGTCTGTGTACAAGGAGTTTGCATGTTTTTCCTGTGCTTGGTGGGTTTCCTCCGGGTACTTCGGTTACCTCCCACAGTGGAAGGCTAATTGCCTGAAGTTTCCCCCTCTATAGGATAAGTGATATAGAAGATGAATGAATTAACTTATCTATCAATTGAAACAAATGCATGAAATGCTCTTCTCACCAACATTGCAACAAAATTATTGATTACATCATGCAATTTTAGGGTTTCCCGCTGGGTTGCCATGTCAACAAGATGCTGATTTACCATCCAGAGGCAGTTAAAAACAGTTTTTTGTGTATGGCATAAATATTTCTGATTAAGTGTTTCCAACTGAATGCGATACTCTCTAGGTCAAACCTGATGCTTTTTGTTTTCATTCCTATGCCTGAAATGTAAGTGGACTTGCAGAAAATAAAAGCAGATTGCCGCAGGTTGTTAGCTCTTGTTTCCCTTCCTGATGGACACTGTTTTGGGATTCAAAGATGGGCCACACCAAGCATTCATCTAGTAAATTACAGATAATCAGCAACATGTGGACGCTCAAAGCCTATGATAGAGCAGTGACCAAGTATCAAATCACACACACGCACACACACTTTTGCACAGTCAGAGCACACCACCTCAGTGTTTCCTTTGACACACAAACAAATCTCTCCAACCAAGGGTCATCCTCAGTCATGTTTCTTTCTAAACTCAGCCATTGTTTATGATCTACTAGGAAATATGTCTCCATTTGAGCTTTGGGAAAGTTTTTAAAAACTGTTCTAAAAACTGCTCAATGTAAACATAGCATTTTTTTTTTGATGTGCTAAATATGTCGTCTTTTATGTGTTTCTAAGCGCGTCGATCTAAAACCAAAACTAAGGCAATGGGACATAGACAGTGTTGGGGGACGTTACTTTTTAAAGTAACTAATTACATTACAAAATTACTGTCTTCAAACAGTAATCAGTTACATTCCAGCACTATTTTCTGATAAAAATAACTAGTTCAAGTACTTTTCCATTGCAGAAAATGAAAACTCCTTTGTGACTCCTCATGCATGTTGTTTTAGTCAAGACCTTTATAATTATTCTACCATCATCACTCAGCGAAGTTTGGCTCATAATCTTGGGAATGACTGCTGTCTAGCTCACGGATTGCATAAACTGTCAGAATAACGCATTTTTAACTTTTTGACAAAGTAACTAAATAACTGAGTACTTACAGTAAATGGCGGACATAACGCGTTAGATTACTCGTTATACCAAAAAAGTAATCCAAGTACTCTAACGTGTTACTTTGTAACGCGTTACACCCAACGTTGGTCATAGAGTATACAAGTTTCATATTTCTGCTCTCATAACTGGCATATTGCACTTTATTCTTTAGATAGGAGTCTCTATGGACTATTTATGGAGCACCAGCCAAGATCAGGATCAAAATTTATGTGTATGTTTGTTTGGTGTGGGGCATTGGTGGCTGAGTGGTAGGTTTCTTGCCTGCTATGCGGAAGGCCTGAGTTCAATTTCCAGCCAATGCCCAAACCCAAGCCGCTGGATGCAGTGCCTGTCCAAAGCCCGGATAAAATGCGAGGGTTGTTTCAGGAAGGGCATCCAGTGTAAAATCTGTGCCAAGTTGTTGTGCGGATTGTGGATGGTTCGTTGTGGCAGCCGAAAGACTGTCTTTGTGCCTGGCCATGTGAGAGGGCATCATGGTGGTGTGTTGTGGTTAGCCGTGTAGTCTCGCATCTCCAGTTCGTGTCTCACAGTTGTTTCTGGTTATGTTCGTGTTTGCGTATTCTCCGCGTGCTTGGTGAGTTTCCTCTGGGTGATCTGATTTCTTCTCACAATCCAAAAACATGTAGATTAGGCTTATTGGAGTTTCCAAATTGCCCATAGTGTATGAGTGAGTGTGTGCATTCCTGTGGTCTGCCTCATCCAGGTTGTACACCCCTCCCCATGCCCTGAGTCTTGTGGGATAGACTCCAGGCCTTCCAATTACCCTGTACAGAATATAGCGTGAGTGTGTGTTTTGAGCAGATGTCCCAATAACAGGCCCCTGAGTGGTGCAGTGGTAAAGTGCTCACTTTATTATTCAGAGATTGCACATTTGATTCCTGGATGATGCTGTAGCCTCCTGCAGCCGGGAGCCTAGAGGCAGCTGATTGGCTGATCTCTCTCAGAAGCCAGGAATGGGAGGCACTCTAGCGCTCTCTCATCAACCTTGGCTCTAGCCAATCATGGAAGTCCATGAGCAAGCAGTTCAAAATGATGCAGTCAGCGTGGCTCGTCACATGGCTCGGTGGAAACGTGATTGTCTTCGTGCATTCAGGTTGTTAGTTGCAGCCTTAATGGTCTACGACTAAGTTAGTGAGAGAATTGGGGGGGGGGGGGGATTCCCAATATTAAGACTATATGACAGATTCTGTCCTAGAGAACCATTTTCCTGAAACAGTTAAAACAGTTAATCAGGTTGTTCAGGTGTCCACGGAAGAGGACGCTGTATATGAAAAAAAAAGGGATTGGTTTGCTGTAGGAGTTCATTTCCAATATTTTGCTTTGCTGCAAGCTCAGATAGTTCATCTAACTTGGATGTGAAGGCCATTAGAGCCCAGGAGCATGAGGCTGAGATCATGTAATTATATCTATGTATTTTTCTTCGGCTCGTTCGCCATTTCAGGCTTCGTTCTCATGCAACAGTTACCGCTGGTGTTTTGCAATTTTCGTTGGTCACGTTACAATTTCCTGACTTCAGTTTAGTGTCTGGGCTTCATAAGTCATCATATTATGATTTATTGTTTTTTTTCTCATTTTCAATTGCTTTGTACAATGTATTGCAGTTGACAGCATAGGAAAAATGTGATTTGCATTTTTCAGTCCACTTTTTTTTTTTTTTGAAGTAAGAGTGACAACCTCAGTGACAAGCTTAGCAATGCAAACTACACGTAAGTCATGTAAATAATCCTATATGGAAGCCAAAAAAATCAACAGAACCAAGTGCACAGCCTGACTCTGATTTCCCTGCATAAATATTGGTCTTACTTTTCGACTTTTCAATACGACCCTGTATGCTTGGCTGCTGCACAATTTGGTCTATACCTACCTTGTGCATGTGTGATGTGTTAACTTGATATCTGTATATTTAACCCCTCGCATTATGGACCGTTGGTATTGCAAAGTAAAAGCGCACTTATATCCAAGTCTCTACTATCATTATGCTGACCTGAAAATATCAGCATAACATCATAAAATCTAATGACAGTGTGTGTCTTTGTGTGTGTGTGTGTGTGTGTGTGTGTGTGTGTGTGTGCACATCACTACAGTTAGAATCTGTTTTGTGCATTGTGCGTTTTAGCATTTTCCAAGTCATCTGAATGTGACTGGGACATTATTGTTCTTGGACTTGAACAGCAGCTCTGCTATTCGTCCATTTCTAAGGCATCTGTCATGGCACGTTGCCGCAATAATCTCACTGGTGGCTGAAGCTGTATTAAAATTTTTTACTTGGTTGTGAGCCAGAGGATTGCGGCCAAATGCCTTTGATGTAGTTTCTCTGCGTGAGTTATAGCCGCTTGTGTATGATCGGCGGTATGATTTGTTATTTGTATGATAGCGATTGTGCTCGTGTGTGGTATAAGGGGTGTTTGTGTAATGCGTTTTTGTGGGCTAATTTAGCCACTGTGGGCTGATAACCTGTGTTTGTTTACCTTGTGCTTCAGGGTGATGTGATAAAAGAGTTCTCATCTGATTTACTCCTTCCTCCAGACAGGCATTACTGTCTCCATTCCTGGGGGAGGAGAAGAAAACAGAGGGGGCGAGAAGGGGGAGGAGGGAAGACTGCTGGGTTCTCCACTCACTTTCTAGGCACTTGACTTTGTGCTTTAAAGTTTTTGCCTGGGGAACTGTCCAGCCAGCATCCTATATCAATAGTGTGCTTCTTATGATGGCAGTAAAATGAACCTCGCCCTGCACATTGAGGAGGATAGAGAGCGAGAGAGAGAGAGAGAACGAGACAGAGAGAGAGGAAGAGAGAAAAAATGACTCCATCCTCCACTCTCACCCGAATTAGACGCCTTCATGCTGAGATCATGTGGCAGAGTTGAGGGAATGTGGAAGGCATGGGCAACCACAAAAACCCAGGCCTCGGACACACTCACGCACACACACTCTCACAAGTGGCACGAAAACAGCTGTATAAGTGTGTGTTTTTGGGTTGTGTGTGTGTGTGTGTGTACTGTATGTACAAGTGTGAGAAAGACAGGGAGAGCAAGCCATAAGAGCACAACAGGGACAGATTGTCAACCTCGGGGAAATTGCAGCACACATTTTTTACTCCTTCCACTTCCATTATTTAAAAGACTTTTACCGTTAAGCATTATGTCTCGAATCCGTCCATGGTTTTCCACTAGCCGTTTTTTCCTCGTTTCTGAGCTCTCAGCCTAATGTCCAGGCCGATGACCAAAGAGTAAATCACTGTGTGTCTCCTGCTGAACAGCTGCAGATTTAAAGGCGTGTGCAGGCTTTAGAACACCTTCTACATCAGAGACATTTTAGTTCTGGATGAGTGGAATAGCACATAAACCTGAGACTTTAATGCAGCTATTGCAGTTGCATATTGAGTGCACACAGTCCCCTTTAAAAGTACAGGTACTGCAAAGTTCAATCTTTATTTGTATGAACACACAAGGTGTGACGTGGAGTTTCTTGTTGCCCAGGAGTGCCTTAGACTGATTGAACAACAACGGGGCGGTGGTAACTCAGTGTATTGAGGCGATGAGTTACTGATACTGTAGGCTCCGCCAGGTTGCTGCTGTTGGGCCCTTGAGAACGCCCCTTAACCATGTCTTCTCCATGGGAACTGTATAATGGTTGATCCAGTGCTCTGACCCCAGTCTACTTAGAAAAAGCTGGGATATGTGAAGCACAAAGAATTTCACTATACAGTAATATATGATGAATAAAGTCCTCGGGTTTCACCGATGAATTTCTTGTTAAACAAAAAACGATAAACTGACCTGAAAAGCTGTCCATTTTGAAGCTGAGGAGAGACTTACACAAGCATTAGGATAGCCAACGCAACTTGGATTGCCCTACAAAAAAGAAAGCAAACACTGGTGTACCAGCAACCAGACACTGAACAGGTCAAAGAAATCAACAGCAGCTGATGACAGAAACTTTGAAAATGAAAACCCAGAAAACAACAGACAGGGACATCACCCACAACCTCTAGATGGCAGGGGTGAAGGTTTCACAATCCATCATTTTAAAGAAGATTTAATAAGTGAGAAGGCCAGCTTAGAATGTGACATGTAGGAAAGGACTCGAACCAAGATGAACTTCTAGCAAAGGTCAAAGTATAGAGAAAGAAAGGATACAAAATATACTGTATGAATGTTTCATTTAAGCATGGTGTCATGGTTCGAGCTTCTATGGCTGCTTCTGGAACAGATTGGAATGGTAGCCTTGAAATGAATTCTCGTGGCCAATTTACAGAGAAATGTATGCAGTCAAATTGGGAAATACTTCATTATGTATCCAGATAACAGAAGACTGCATCGTGGGGAAAAAGGGGCAATCATTAGACCTTAACCTAAGTAAGCATGCATTCCCGAAGGGGGGTCTGAAAGGAGAAACTTGGTCAAAGGCAACATGGCGGTGGGGGTTTAAACCCAGATCCTTCTGATCAGGAGTCCAACACCTTAACCACTAAGCTACCCTGGAAGACATGAGACAAGCCTGCAGCGATACTTTGGTGATACAAGTTATTCCATGCAAGGGAGCTGATTCTCAGTGTAGCACTGTAATTATTTTCATTTCCTACAGTACCATCTGTTCTAGTACTTTTGCTCTCCTAAACATTGGTTGGTCTGCCAAAAAAAGGTGTCATGCATGCCAACAAAATGTGCCAACTTGTTTTACACATCTAAATATCAAACCGGATTTCTGATCTGTCATCTTGGCATGTGTCATGTATTATTTATCTCCTGAGCTCAAACACGAATGTTTTTACACTACAGCAAAACAATTGGCGCTGTTGTTCTTGTGCTTTGGGACGGGTTTATCCCTGATTAATTTTGATAAACAGTATGATTTTCTCCCAAAAAAAACATAGTTGGCAAACAGCTAAATCGTTCTCACTAGTTTAAGAGCTGTGTTTGGGAAAAGAGTTGTCATGCCGCAGTGACGATGATCTAAGCAACTCTGCTGTGCATTCTGTAAACTCCCTTAAGCTCTGGCTCAGTTGTATTCCTGCAGCTTGCCAGGCCAGATGAACACTGCATCACCTAGGGGTGAGTCCCCTCTGGCTGGTCACCCGCCTGCGCACACACACACACACACACACACACACATTCAAACACAAACTTTGCCTTGCATTCTCAGACATTGAGACTGATGGAAATGAGTGATTATGGAAAGGAAACAGGACGCACAGCTGATGCTGTTTGGTGAGGATGTGTGTGTGTGTTTGCGCATGTCAGGTTATTGCCTGGTAAACTCCATGACCTCTCAGGTATAACTGTTGATCACATTGTGTACTTATCCTCCTCCTTATGCTTCGTTATTTTCGCTTTTATTAAAAAGACAAGATGTTTGTAGTTTGTGCTCTTGCTCGGTCCAGCTGTTCAAACCTGTCGAAAAGGGGATGTGGAGGTGAGCATGAGGAAACCATTCTGGAAAAACATAAAGAGCCGTCTTAGACAGATAGCATTTGTTCTCCTTCTTTTCCCCCCAGGAGGTTCTCTGTTTACTGTATTTGGTCTGCACTCGGGGTCAGGGGTATGTTGCACGGAGGGTTACCACAATCACTAGTATCCCGTTCACGTGCACGCTCTCTAAACCATCTGATGCTGAACACGAGTGCAACCTGACATTATTCGGCCCCTCCAAGAATCGCTCTTGTATAGGCTGGTATTACTTATTTTTAAGCGGTTGTTTTCATCCAGTGGTGAGACTGGCACGTGATTGGTTCCACATTTTGTTGGAGATCTAATCTTTAATTTACATACAACATAAAGAGCAGAAACTCCAAGGCTTTCATAGAGAAATACAGAAGATTTAAGATGGAGATTCTATTCAACTTCCAGTTTATTGCAAATTAATTCTCACTTCTACGATCTACATTTAATCTTTTTTTGGTTCTGTCAGATTTCTTCTGGGGGACCAGAGCTACTCTTGGCTGCTCCATAATTGGAGCAATCTGAGTCGACATGTGTATGCACATGTAAGGATGTGTGTTTTTGTTTAAGAGTGTGCTTATATGATGGCATGTGTCTGTGCTTCTGTCTCTCCTCTCTCAGCAAGTCTGATTAAATTTGAGCAGCACAAAATGTGAGTTCATGAGCCTCTTGCCTCTATGTGTGTGTGTATGTGTGTGTGAGTTTGACCGTGGCACTCAGGAGCTTCGACCCTTACCTCAAAGAATAGATGAAGAACCAAATTGAAAAGCGAGGAAGTGACCTCTGATCTGCATAGCTTTGCAGCAACACAGTTGCAATTTGTCTCATTTAGCCAGTGTCAAGTGTTAGACATGAACAGGATTAATGTTCGGGAGGGGACTGGTTCTGAACCAACATGCACAGGATTTATTTAGTTTTTTTTCCCCCTAGAAAAGTGGGGAATGGTTGACTGAAAGGTAATTCAGTATTTGCATGCGTTTGTGTGTTTGGAGTGTGCAGTGAACAGGCAGGACGGGACACCGACCGTTTAAAGGGTTCACAGATGAGACTGCTGATGGGACTTGGAGGTTAACAAAGAAAACTTTGAGTGATGAGCTGGGTTGGGAGCAAAACATGTGTGTGGTTTTGTGCCGAGGATGAGTGACGTGTGTTTTCGTTGGGGCAGGAGGAGCGTGGTGGCTTTGCAAAATCAGCACTGATATGCAAAAGAACAATGAGGGAAAGAGAAAACAAAAAAACAAGAAGAAAGAGAAGAAGAGCATGATGCCACCATCTGCTTGCCACATGCAAGGCCTGCAGCACCTCTATAAATCTCAGATGCGCTCAGCAATGCAGGGTCACATTCCGCCAGGCAAGAACTGAGCTGGATACCGCCACCCAAACGCGGACTTCCATACGTATAGGGATACCGGGACATCAGTAGGACATTTAACGGCATGGAGAACAAATTGCTAAGATCTGTGTTTAATGCACACATTGTGGCTTGGCTTACATGTGTCGTGATTATACTGTTTACACACCCCTTCCAAATTTCCTTAAAAAAAAAAAACCTTTTCAATACAAACCTTCCCCCATCGCCATCCCCTGATTCACGACCGCACTCTTCTCCTGGCTAACGGCTCGTCAAACTGTCACCTCTCGCTGCCTTTCGCAGGTCAGGGTCACAGAGGTCTCCGGAGAGTGGGTGGAGGAGAATGTGCAGATGATTTGGGATTTCCTGGAGTTACACATGGCCCAGAATGGTTGTTATGGCGATCCGCCTGCTAACCCTTTTGTTTTGACAGTGCAGAATTAACGCTGCTTGTTTCTTTTCTTCCCTCTTGGCTCATCACCGACAGCTAGCGTTGTCTGCCATTCATGTGGGCTCTGACACTTTCCCTGCTGGCACGTGTGTACAGAAATGTGCGGCTGTAGCGGTAACGTGACAGCAGACTCCTCCGAGCCCATCTGCATGGACTGCACGTGGCGTCTCAGGCAGAAAATCAAATCTCCAGGCCGCTGAAATATGCAGCCTCTTGGTTTATGTGTCTGTTCAATAGCAAGTCAGATCAGTTTGTTTGAAGTTTTTTGGAAGGATACCTTCTCAAATTCTGGAAGCTGTCACTTAAAGATCTGCTTTGAGAAAAAAAACTCTAGGCTCTGTGGCACCCTAGATTCAGGAGACATGGATCACCAACATGCAGCTAATCAGTACAAGAAGATGTTTCTAGTTATCTGTCAGTCATGTTGCTGTTTAGAAAGCTCCCCTTTAGGCGTTCAAGCCGAGGCAGTGTGGGTGCAAGTGATCTGGGGTTGTGGCTTTGAAGGGAACGTTTACGTGAAGTTTAATGCAGCTTGTGGAATACATGCAAATGTAATATTGCATGCTAACATTATAGTCAATAAAAAACCAGTGCAATATATGGAGATATTCGAGATATATATGGACAAAGATGGAAAACTAGGCATACTTTTGTCTATTACTGTAGGTGATCATTTGTTCAAGGTTTTCGACAGATTTATTTATTTTCTAGTGTAAATCTACTAGTATTAATACACTATGTTGATCTACACTATGAATAGTATATTTCAGCATCAATTATGGTCATAAAAATGTCTTTCTAGAATAATATCTTGAGTGTACAGGCTTTCAAAGCATGAGATTTGTAAACTGTCATGGGAAAGGGAATAAATCTAGTAATGGTTTTGACATCTACGCTTTCTGTCTGTGATTTACATGCTGCACTAATATTGTATGAACTTTTTCTTTTCTTTCATGTGATGCACTGATTATTAGACATTTCCGGATTCAAACATGGGTCAACACTCGATAGATCAAACAAATAAGCCAAAATAGGGTAATATTTCTTGGTCCAGTTTGGGACAAATATTTGGAAATGTACAGCTTTTTTTTACGAGAGAGGAAAAGAAATGGCTGCCAATTAAGGTTATTTGGTAAATAGCTATCCTTAAGATGTGGAGCCACTTATTCTAGGCTTGGGTTTGATTTCCTGGAAATTTTGATAAAACAATATCATCTTGGTGAAATGTCATCAAAAAAAAAAAAAAAGATATAATAATATGGTACGCAAAGATGATTCACCACTAATTTCATGTTCCTTCCTAAAAGAAAAGTGCACTAGGGTGCATTTTGCCCCACTCGAGTGGCGGATGAGAGCTTTCAGCTAGTAGCAGGGCCCAAATGTGACATCACTGTGTTGCTATGTGGTCAGTAATGAAAGGCGAAGGTTCCAGAAAAAGCACATGATAAAATGCGGCTGATGGAGGACCAGCGTCTTAGTGTTATTATTATTAATTTATCACAGCCAGTGAGCGGGACAGCCTGAGTTCTGGCCAGAAACTGTGCTGACTGAGCGGGAAGAGGGCGACACAGGCCAGTTAGCTCCCCATTAGAGATTCCGAAACCCTGCAGTGCTGGAAAAGATTGAAAAACGCACTGCGATCGGCAGCGCTGCCCACAACCGTTAATGTGGCCTGCTGTTGGAGAGCCAGAGAGGCGGCACACTTCTTCCACTTGAGAGGAAGCGATTGGAAATGATAGCTAGAGTGATTATATGAGAGGATATGGAGCGCTTAGAAGAAAAACACAAAGATCCATTATCAGAATTCATAGCTGGAAAAAACACGAAGATAGCATCATCAAAATTCATAAACGTTTATGCCATTAATAACTATACACTGTGAATACAGTTTCAATGCCAGCAGCTGACACCGGTTATGAAATGAAAAGGATCCTTTTTCTACAATAATAATAAACCTGAAGCAGAGCATTAAATTCTCTTTACTGCTGTATACTCAAGTATTCTCTGCTCTGTAGTGGATCTCTGGAGGATTCTTGATTAGGAGCTAATATTAAGGATGGATCATGGATCATGTTCTCAGATCCTCACAATTTCTTCTGCAGTTTAAAGCACAGAGAACACTGTGCCATGCTTCCCCAGCAATAAACTAAAAAAAAATAGTAACTTAGCAGGGTTTAAGAACAATGCATAATATAAGTTCATGACCGAGAAATCCCAAACTCGGAATTCTCCATCTTGGTATTGGCATGAGAGCATATGGGGTGCTCTGTCAAGTGTTTATTTCTCCTTTATCTCACTTCTTCTTTCTGTCTTACAGTTTCTCTCTCCCTCTTTTTCTCTTTTATCCTGTGCCAAAAAAAAGTCTTTGGACATACTGTATAAGATAGATGGGTGCAGGGTTTGGAGTGGGGGGGGGGGGTGGAGGGGGGTGGAGGGGGTTGTGTTGGGAGTCGACTCACATAAGGGAGAGAGAAAGGGGGAAAGAAAGCAGGATAAGTTTTGGAGGAATGTGCCTTGTATTAATGCGCTAATATTAATATTGCTTTACATCATCTGAACCAAATTACGCAGTTGAACTCTGTGTCCTCAGCGCTTGGGCTGACAGCCACACTTGTCCCAGATGGGCAGAGATCTGCTGATCCATTATATCTGTCACTTTGGCAACAGAAGCACAGAACCCTGTGTCAGAGAGCTCAAAATTTCATCTCTGGTTTTGCATCTTTGGTTTAAAATCTTTGGTTGTTCTTATTTATCAAGATCTACAGTACGTACAGCATCAAAGGCATTTTTCAGATTCCACAATGTTCATGAAAGAGTTGTCTCTTATGCTTTATCGTATGAATCTGTCCTGGAATAAAAGGCCTTATAATAAGCAAGACAGAATGGCTGTGTTCACATTTTTTGACACAGATCTGTTTTTTTTTAGGGCTGTCTGAATGCATGAACCGGATGATTTCTAGATCTGTGTCACTGTCTTAGATCGAATACATGTCCGATACGCGGTCATGCGACTTGAACAGGGAACAGATTGGAATTCATGCAGATTTTTTGCGTTTGCACATGGGATGCTTGCTGAGGTCAGTCAGCTCTGGCAACTCGGGGATTTCATAGCAGTGCTAGCAATAGCTGCTAAAACAGCTAAAGCGAAGCGTCTGACTTATTTCCTTCTTTTGGACCTCAACATACTGTATACAACAAAAATAACTGCTTGGCATCCTTCAGAGTAAAATCCCAAGCATGTTTTTGCTGAAATTGCATCCATTGTTAAAAATGAATGAGTGGTTGCACAAACACGTGACCTGTTTTAGTCCAGATGGGGCGTATCGAATGCGCTCATGCGTGCTGTTTCCGTTTCAGAGGACAGACGAGTCCACGTTAGAGTCAGATATGAATGTGAACCGCCATGACATGCCGATCCTATCTGACCAAATAATCAGAATTGAGCAATGTGACTTGTAATGTGATCGTAGCTTACGGTACGAATGTACTGAATTACAAGAAGCTACACATGCTTGGCAGGGACTGTGCTTTTTTTATTGATTGAGGGTAAGAGTGCAGTCATGTTACTCTTACGTTATTAATAGGCAATTTACAAATGATAACACAAACTTACCACACTGCGTAGTAGGGTTTAGAGCTGGTGATACGCAGAAAACGTCTACAGATCTCTTTGTATCTTTCAATAACAGGCATCTGATACCTTTACGAAGCAGACAGCATCGATGATATATTTCAGCACATTACTCCTCATGAAGAACAAGCATAAACTACAGGTATTACCGAGGGGCTGATGAGGAATTTGGGGCATTGGAATTGAACTTTCTGTGTCCCTCGTGGATATGAAGTGGAAAGGTGCGCTGTTCATACATGTTGCAGAGAAAGTGGACCGAGATCCTCTCTTCCGCTGCATGTGAAGATAAATGACTTTCTGCAGAAATGGAAAAATACCCATGAAGACAAATTACCTTGAGTAAAGGCAATTAAGGCATTTAATACAGTTTTAGCTATTATTTTATGATTGCAAAATATTAAGTGTGTCAAGTGTTAAACAATAAGTGTGTCTATTTTGGGAAAAGATAATGGTTCCATTATA
Source organism: Dolichallabes microphthalmus (assembly GCA_026413445.1). Lineage (NCBI taxonomy): Eukaryota > Metazoa > Chordata > Actinopteri > Siluriformes > Clariidae > Dolichallabes > Dolichallabes microphthalmus. The sequence goes on from JAOTQY010000010.1 coordinate 8,151,589, forward strand.
AAAAATACATTTAAAAGAAAGGTACACAACAGGACTATAACAGGTCTGATTCAGAGGCAGAACTTCCTGCCTGCTTTCTGTCGGAGATACTGCTCTGACCTGTTCTGTCTCGCCACGGCCGTGGGAGAAGGAAAGCGTACCACAGATGGGGGCACCTCAGGGCGGATACACGTGGTTTTACATGCAGACTGGCATTATCTGTGTCTCTCTTGTCCCCAATCAAAAGACAGGACACTAAATATACACCGTAAAAAACCTTCCCAGGCTCCTATGGGCTCCAGCAATGTAGCCACCACTTGGGAGTTTGGCCAGTGACATTGCCTCCGACCTCTTCAGAAAGTATTTTAAGGTCAATTACAGGGTGCACTGACATCTGATGGCCTACTGCATTTTAAAAGACCTTATATTAAAGGTTTATGTGGAAGTCTCGGACGGAGTTGAATTCGCTAAGCCACGGACCATTGTTACCGCATACCCACACGCAGATCCACCGAAGACAGTGCGTGGGTGTGTGTTCATGAGCCCGTGCACATACCGTACCAAGTTGAAAGGAAGACAATGCGTCTGAGTTCACTTAGTGTAGCATATGGTTTGTATATTGTGTTCATCTTGGCAACTATGTACATGGTAGGGCTGGGCGATATGGCAAAAAAGTAATCTCGATAATTTTTGGCCCATATTGAACGATAACGATATATATTTCG
>JAOTQY010000010.1:8163010-8173724 GCA_026413445.1 Dolichallabes microphthalmus
TTGAGGAAAAAAAAAAAAAAAAAAAAAAAAAAAAAAAAAAAAAGTGTAAGGTTCACAATCTTCCATGTGGGTCCTTTAAAAGACTTTATAGAAAAGCATTAACCCCCCCCCCCCCAGTCATTGTCTCATTGGCTGTCATAGAAAAAAAAAATCCTCTTTGAATAGTAGTAGAATAGTAGTAGTAGGGGTCATGCAAACACACATCGTGGTGTACGAGGGAAAGTTTTGAGAGAACAAAAGAACAAAAAGAGGTCAGTGCATAGGTGAAGCCTCGCTCCTTCGGGTTGCGCTTTAATTTGAGCTCTCATTTACATACCAAGAGCAACAGGTATGAAGCGAAATCATGATGAAATGCCTGTAGTTTCGAAACAGACAGCTAATGAATGTCAGAGCGTTTAAAAAGAACCACATTTGTCCCTTTTCATATGCAGTATGAAGAAAAAAGAAAAGAAAAAGAAATAAGGACAAGTTTCTGCTACTAGGCAAATTTTTTGTTGTTGATGTTGTCATAATGCATTCATTTTCCATTGCGGTGTACGCTCCATAATTGTATCTTTTCAGGGCACACATTATTTCTCCCATGCTTCAGTCAGCCTTGAATAAATATGGCCTTTGAAAAGAAAAAAAAAAGATTAAAGTCTCAACTGTCTCTTCGTGACAGTGTGTGTGTGTGCCCTGGTTTGGCTTGGCCCTGCCTGGGGAAAGAGAAAGTGTGTGTGTGTGTGTGTGTGTGTGTGTGTGTGTGTGTGTGTGTGTGTGTGTGTGTGGTGGCGTTGGGGGTAGGGCTCCAAGCCTTTCTCCATGCACAACCCCACTCATAATTACAGGCAGTATGCAGTTCTCCTTAAAGAGCAATTTTCTCCTCCAAAGGGGACAACACTCCGTTTGGCAAGGGGTGAGAGAAAGAGAAAGTGAGTAAGGAAGGAATGATCAGATAGTGTGTGTGTGTGTGTGTGTGTGTGTGTGTGTGTGTGTGTGGTAGCAGAGTGGGGCAGATGTGAGTGATAAGTAAGTAAGGTAAGCAATTATATATCTACTGTAAATGCACACAGAGACAGACATAGTGACACAGAGAGAGAGAGAGAGAGAGAGAGATCTGATTCATGTCACCAAGTAAACTAAACAGGCTGTTTGATCTGGTGTTTTCTAAAGCACAGTTTAATTAAAGAGCTCAGCAACAATGATTAAACGTGTTTCTGACCTTCCTTTGCTCTACTTTTTCTTCCTCTGTGTGTTTGACCCTTCTTCTGTCACAGCTCCTCTTTCTCTCTCTCTCTCTCTTCCTCTTTCTATCTCTCTCTCTCTCACACACACAAATACACACTGCACTGTGCTGGAAGTGAACTGTACTTGGCGGTTTTTCTTGGCTGATGGTTGGCCCTCACTTTGGCTAGGGTTGGCCCTGGAGTGTGCTACTGGCTGGGAGGAGGAAAGAGAGGCAGAGAGGGAGGGAAGAAGACCGGGAGGGAGGGAGGGAGGGGGCGGAGGAGTGGTCTCCAGCTGGTAATGAAGACTTCTCTTTTCATCCTCAGACTGTAGAGTTGGAGTGGCCGGGGCTGGGGGCTGCAGTGTTCCAGTACACTCTCTCTCTCATTCTTTCTCTCTCTCTCTCTCTCTCTCTCTCTCTCTCTCCCTCTCTCTCTTTCTCTCCTCCTCTCACTCTCCCTCCCATCTCTCTCTCTCTTTCTCTCTGTCTCTTTCTCTCTTTCTCACTCTCTCTCTCATGCTCTCTCTCTCTCTCTCTCTCTCTCTCTCTCTCTCTCTCTCTCCTCACACATGAGCCCTGGGTCTAAATGCGAAGCTCTGGAACTGCTACGGCAGATATGAAGCTCTCACACATGGACTCCACACACACACACAGGTAAGAGCTGTGAGCTTCACTGGATCGGTCAGAGTTGTGTCTTTATGTGTCTCTCTGTCTGTCTCTCTGTCTGTTTGTTTGGGTGGGTGGGTTTTGGTGGCAGTGCAGTCTACTCCTGTCACTTCCAGTACCTGAGCACACACTTTCATTTATCCACACACACACACACACACACACACACACACACAGGGATGACAGTTGGCAGTGTTTCCACAGTCTGTCTGTGTAAAGGTCTCTGTGAGACTGGACTAGACTAAGGCAGTATTTAGGATTCACAGTGAATGTGTGCAGTGTGTGGGAGCTGTTGCATTGGCATCCTCATCTCCCTGCTGAACTTTTGTACCCTTTCTGTATACATCCAGAGGGATGGTGTGGATATTAACGAGTTACACAGTTGTACTGCAGGTCCGAGTTGTTAACTCGTGTGGAGTAGATTACGCAACATATCTGGGATTTCGCTTCATAGTAAGTTGCGTAAGCGTGAGTTTGTTTGTGTAAAAGTTTATGTTAGGGTTATGTGTATGCCTGATTCAAGACAAGTTTAGTGTGTGTGTGTGTGTCTGTTTCAAGACAAGTTTAGTGTGTGTGTGTGTCTGTTTCTGGCCTGGTGTTTTGCCGTGCTGATTAAGCCGTATTGCCAGAAGGATGCCAATGGCTATTCGGACTCATCTGTGTAAATATGACGGGGACAGAGGGTGGAGAAAACTTTGCTCCTCTCATCTGTCTCTCAGACACTGCAGCTTTGATGTGAGGCCTCTGGATCTATCGTTCCCCCTGTGGCCCTCTGCAGACCCAGACCAGTCGACTTTCATTTGCATTCTTAGGGATATTCGTCCATCCATGCACTCACTCAAACTGTCTCACTCTGCTCTGGCCATCCGCTTTTTCTCTGCCCTACAATACACTCCGTCGCTCCCTGTCAGAACCCTCCAACAACCCATAGAACTACTGATCCATCTGTACATCAAGTCACCCACCTATACATCCTCCAACACCCTCACCCAATTCTATTTATCCATCCATCATCCATCCATCCATCCCTCCATCATAGACTTATTCATTTATCCATCCAGCTACTCTACTATCCATTGCACCAACCATCAATCCATCCATCCATCCACCCACCACTCCATCCCCCAATCCACCCTTCCATACACACATACAGTACTGTACATCCCCATACAGTAATCATCTGCACATCCATCTAGTCACTCATCCATCTACAGTATTTATCCATCTATGTAATTCTCACCTGTTTCTATAGGGACACATGAATGCTTTCTTTGATAGAGCAATGGGTCTATTCCAAAACTCTTACCGGAAAAATCTTAAGTGACTTTCCGTTAGTTTTTTGTTGGGCCATGAGAATTATGGTTTCCCAAATGTTCCTCTGAATAGTATACAGGAGCTGAGGCTAATTGAAAAAACACAAGCAGGAATCTGCCATGGAGGAGACGGACCTGATGTTACTGGGAACTGTGTAAATGGACTTTCCAGAAACGGCTGCAGTGGAGGAGGAAGGAAAGTGCAAGAGAGGGTAGAGTAAGAGTCAGAGAGAAAGACAGAAGAAAGAAGAAAGAAATGGTAAAGAGGATATGCAAAGAAAACGTCACAGTTAAGTATGAAATAGAGGCCTGAGAACTCATAACCGCAAAAGTTACCTGCTATTAAATTAACAGAAATACACAGTAATAGCAACAGGAATATTCCATGTTATTCCAAGTTATAAAAGACATAGCGCTGCTTTCGTTGGCCAGGAGGCTTGTGTATTTTAGTACGACACTGTAATGTCTCTTGTATGCCACCTTAACAGTGTCAGTATTTGTCTGGGAGTTTATGAAAGTATGAGTGATGCATCTTGGTCAGGTTATATGAGTTCCACTCCACAGGAGAATAGCTCACTGTGAAGGGTGCAGCAAAGCCTGTCTTTTTTACAGTCAGAAATATTTCATCACTAACCAGCACAGGAATCTTCCCCAGATAGCCATTGCCAGGCTGCTGTGAGGTGAAATCTCTGAGCTCCACTACTAAAGCTCGCCTGCCTGGATGATTCTTTTGGCAGATTTGTTGAGGAATTGCAGCATCTCAAATGCAAAATGCAGTCTCTGTGTCTTTGTGTCTCTGTGTGTGTGTCTGTGTTTGTGTGTGAGACACCGACACTTTGTATCATTTAGAATGACTGATTCCTCGTCTTATCATACTGTAGTTTCCCACCATGCCAAAAGGGCTGACCCTGTTCAGAAACGGAGTGAGATGGGGATGTTTTTTCAGGGGCTTTAAAGTCATTGCTTTGCACAACTCATCTTCTTTCTTTCTTTGTTTATTTCGTACATACTGTCTCTCTCTCTCTCTCTCTCTCTCTCTCTTTCTGATGATGTCTTGTTGATCTTTTCTAAACAGTGTCACCAGGTAACAAACATTGCACACAAACAGGAAGTGAGATTTTGTTTATACCCACTTAGGAGGACTCACACCATGGACTGCAGAAAAAGGACTTGACAAACTCTCTGTGATGCCCTCCATAGGTTTTTTTTTGTTTGAAAGCATACATATGGGTGCTCTGGTCGTCACCATCTTGACAGGAGCTGTCCCTGATTAAACCAGGGTTAATGCATAAATGAGCAAATGGGCGGAACAAACAGAGCCTGACTGTTGTCAGCACCCACCTACGTACTCATTTACCACCCACAAGTTATCTTTAGCTTATCTAAAACGCTAGTGTGGCTAACTTTAACTTATACGCTAATGCATTTGACTGAACTCTGTTTGACTTACCTTTGGAGCCAGCCCCCAGTGGACATTCAAGTAACTACATGTTTTGGCACTTTGTGACACGAGTTAGTTTTTCAGAACCAGTGGTTGCCACTTGTCTCAAACACGCACACACACAATTTGGTCAATTACTCTGTCCTGCAGCCCTAGGTGGTTAGCACTGTCACCTTTGCACCTTCAGTTTGCATGTTCTCCCCATGCTTGGGGAGTTTCCTCCCACAGTCCAAAGACATGCAAGTTAGGCTAATCGGCGTTCCCAAAATTACCCATAGTGTGTGAATGTGCGTGCGAGTGTACATGTTTGTGCCTGCAATGCCCCAAGTCGCCTGTTATAGGCTCCAGTCCCCCCTGTATACAGGATAAAGCGGCACAGATGATGCATGAGTGAGGGATTTTTCATGAATTTAATTTATATTCCTGTTTGCATATGCAGCACCTTGATTTTTATTAAACCTTACCTGAATGTACATCTTTGTAGCCAGGAGAAAATCACTTGTTAGTGAGGCAAAAAATAATAATAATAATAACATAAATTTGCTATGGAAAATAAAGGATTGACTTTGGAACAAAAAGGTCAGGTCTAGGCTCAGCGACGTTATGTAACAATAAAATGAAGTCAGCTATGGAGTTTTTCTTCCCTGATGGCACAGGCATATTCCAGGACTTCAACTGTGAAAGATTGGTTCTGGGAGCATGAAGAATCATTTTCGCACATGAATTGCCTACCACATTGCGTGCCATAATCAAAGCAAAAGGAGTGTGTTTTCGCCAGGCAGTGTGTATATAGTGGGACTTTAAAGATGCACCGCAGTAAGACATGTGACTGCTTCTTGCTTGTGTGTATGTTCCTCTGTCTCTGTTTGGCCATGTTTTGCTCCATTTACACTGAAAATGCCTCTGAAATTAACTCAGCAAATTACCTATGTTTAGTATACAGCACTCACCATTAATTTTACACACACGCACATGCACACAGTTCACTGCATCTCCTTGTTAGGGTGGTGGATTTTTGCACACTCAGCACACACCCAATATAAAACATGTGTGTCAAAGGAGAAAAGTGGATATACATCCTTTACCACACGGTTTTTCTCCCATCATCCTCGATGTCCTCAGTATGTCCAGGTGCACTATTTTGTATTAGATCCCAAAATGGGAGCCAGAGGGAGGGAGCCAGAACTCAGCTCCCTCACAGCATTCTGGCATAGAGGATGAGAGCTGCTGATGGAAAAGTGGAATAAGGTGGAAGGAGAGGTGAAGAAGGATGGAGCAGGAGACAGATGTTGTTAGCCTGCCTCCTGATATCGCACATTTTTTGGATCAGAATTTGTTTTGAGAGAGACAGTGCCCATCTTTGTGGAACAGACAGGCAATTAACCTGAACATTTGATCTGTTTCTCGTACTCCCTCCTACAGCTTCCTTCAGTCAGACACTCCTCAGTCCACTTTTTAGCCTTGACCACAGCAGCTCGATGCCAGCACAAGAGGAGACTGGTTTATATTCCTCTGCCATAGAAACCTTTTACTCAACATGCTTTACCAGACACATGGTACTCTCTTTAGGCATGGAAGGAAGCACCTTAGGCACCTTTTGCACAACATAGTTTATTTCAGGTTATGTGATGTTTGTGGAAGCACACTGCTGAAGGAGTGATGCTAGTCTAGGTGATTCAGACTCAGGTCTTAAGTTATACAGAGTTATAGTTGCAGAGGGAGTGTGCTGTAGTGGGTTGGAAATTTGCAGTAATGGCAGACTGCGTTCCAAGCCATTGGAGTGATGAGACTAGTTTAGTGTAGCGTGTTATGTCTTGTCTGTTTTGGTGCTGCGTTTAAGAGCCGATTGTGAGTGACTTAAAGGCCACAGTGGACGATAAAGTCTCTCACTTTCTCTTCCTCCCCCCGCATTTCCCTTTTGCTTAACCGCTGGATTTGGCTGAAAGAGGTGGATCGCCCATAAATAAGAGCTCTGCACATCCGTAGACAATGGCACTTGTCCTAAACAGCTGGCCTGCTTTAACTTTTTTTTCATCTCTGCTCTCTTCCGCTGCATTCCCGATCTCCTTTTCTCTCCTTCTCTCTCTCCTGCTCTCGTTCTCTTTCTTTGGCTCAGTGTCATTTTCTGTATATCCCCAGGGTGTCTTGATCCAGATGCGGCATTGTTTAGACACATAAGTGTTGTTCAAGCACTTGGTTAACCTAGCCATGGCTGATGTCATGGTTTCTTTTAAAGGGGAAAACCTCTGTGGGCCTTTTTTGGAATTTTTGGAGCAGCATCTTGTATAGGAAGAGACTGAAGAGCTCTTTTCTCCAACTGATGTTTGTTGTGATATGTGCTTTCTGGGAAATGTAGTCCCAGTTTGTACACGGTGATTTCTGACCTGTTTCAGTCAGAAAGCAATATTATACAGGTACACGTCAATTCTATTAGTAAGGTGATTGCACCATCGAACTTAAAAGAGCGATACTTTAGATCCTCTGTAATCAAAATCATTGTGACTGATGGAAAGGCTTTGAAGATACCACACCGGTGACATTTTTTTGCAACGTCAATCAAGTTTAAATACCTTGTGAGTAATGCCATATGCTTTTGCACGGCTTCCTTGGTTGTCAACACATCCAGCATCTCATGCCATCTAGGAATGTGGGTGGGTGCTTTTAAGTGTGTACAGTACATGCCCTTTTGATAGCAAGTGATTTCAAAAAAGTTATAGTACAAAGTCAAATAAGTGTGACTTTGTTTGCACAGATCTCAAAAGGCATGGATTTGTGGTGCTAGTGCATTTGTGTAAATAATCGTTTCAATCATTTCCCTTGTCCTCCCCTTGTGGGAACCATCTTTGTTAATGTCATTCAGCCAACACTGTTGTTCTTGCCCTTTCCAAGTACAGCAATTCCTCAATGACTGAGTAATAATCATGCTATTTAAGCTGCCTGTTACGCTAAAACCCCAGCTGCCGATAGTCGGGGTCCGTTGCCGCATTCCACATGTAGTTGATTCATCCGCTCCATGTTTGGCACTCAAATATTCATGTTTGCCACGTCCGGGTGAGTAATGGCAGGTCAAATGGTCAATGTAAGGAAGTGACCCCTTCTAATGTTTCTGGATCAAATGTTCTGGAGAAGGGAGTAGCTCACTGTGAGAGAGCAGAAGTGAATACTGACATCAAGGCATGGTTGGATTTAGCAACGCACTGGATATGAGACACTCATACAGTTTGTCCACAAAGCACAATCTGGTAAGGCATGCAGGTGAGAGTGCAGCTATTAATGGTTGACCTGCCGACCTACTCCGTCAATGTGAATCAGCCATCTTGTCTAATGATCAGCTCAACTGTTCTACTTGACATGCAAATCCCTTCCAAACCAAATGATTGTTAGGCTTGTCCTGAGTGTATTTAAGCAGGACTGCCACTATAGAACCAAATGCAAATACCCCAAGCCGACTACATATTTCCCTCGCCGCATCCCTCCTTCCAGAATTAGGAATGCAAACATTTCTAAGCCTCGGCGTTAATACCAAATGAAAGCGGATCCATGCTAATTTACATTAGTAGAATGGAAGACTTGTTTTATTTGCTGATGCAGAGCTAATCCCAGTTGTATGTGACACCAAATAACATCCAGTCCGTATCTCAGTTGTCAGCATGAAAGGCACAAAAATCTACAACAAATCTACAACACACATACACATCAACAGATGCTGTGGCTATGTTCCAGAAAGCTGGTCTCAATATTGCACAAAAAAGCCTCATAGATTAGTGATGCATTTCAAAATGGTCAAACACATTTAGAGATTCTGTACTCATCTGTACTTCCTCTGTTTATGAAGAAAAGTAAACAGGCCATCTGGCAACATATGGGTAGATGTGCACTAGGCCACTGTTAAGTGCACTAGGCCACCAAACACACTGGGGTTCATAATAAGTCAAGAGATGTGTGGGTGTGATCAAGAAAGAAAGCTAGTAGAAGCCCAGATACCCAGCAATATGGACATCACGGACACATACACATAAACCTGCGAGCGCTGAGGAAAAACCATGGTGGTAGGCCCACAATTCTTTCATTCATAAATGCTTGCTTAGACAGGCTGATTCATCTGTCTAGGACTTGGGTGACAAATTCACACTAATGGTGCAGCATGCTTCATATGTCGGTGCCAGTTATTCTGTGGGAACAACTTTGGCCTGGCCCCCTCCTTCATCCTTTTTTTTTTCTTTCCACCTCCCGTTCAAATATCCGCTCACATCTCATTCATTCCCTTGTTCTCTCACAGATCGCTTTCCGTCTACCTTGCTGTCATTTTCTTTATTCTTATTTATGCAACACTTCATTTTTCTCCTCTTGGTTTCACCATAGCCATTGTCTCTGCCTCTGCAATAAGCATGTTATGGGAACCAAAAAACAAATTAGAATGATGAAAATTGAGCGGGATTTGAAGGCTATAATGACATCAAGGACACAGAGATATGACTCATAATGCTCCAGCTGTTTGCCAGCTGGAGGAGAGAGATGAATGCAAGACAGAAGGGATAGAATGAGTTTACAGAGCCGTTTTATGGTAATGCAGGTGGAGTGATGGAACAGGTGCTTAAAGAAAAAAAAAAGGTGAGGGGCGGGGGGCTGGTCAGAGGGGCTGAATGCCTTAACAGGGAGGAGAGGGGTTATAAAAAGGGGAGGAAAGACGTAAGTAAGGGAGGGGTAGTCATCCAGTTCAAGCTGAGTGGAACTTTTATTTCTCCATTTTCTACTTTTACCCTAGGTACAGTGGATGTTATGTTCCTCCAGCTTCGTGCCACAGTACGCATGCAACATAAGTATTAAGTATACCTTATATGTCTAAAAAGGCAAAGCTCAGATGGAACAGAGATTTATTTTATCATACCTTGTGTTTGCCAGCTGAAGGAGGATGAATAACTTTGTAGCTGTGTAGTATGCACTAGAAAGTAATCTTTTCACCCACTGTCTGTTTATCCTACTGGCAAACAACTTTGCTTTATAAATGTTTGGAATAATAGTAAAATTCTTGTCATAATCCAGTTGTCTCTATTGTGTTTCATGTTATTTATTCTTTTGCATTTGCATGATATTCAAGCAGTTTGTAGAGTTTGAGTTCTTGCTGGACTTTGTATAGTAGGTTTTCCCTAAAACAACGCTCCCATAAAGTGGCCCAGATGTGTGTGAGCCTGAGATGGCCTAGTCAAATTAAAGGGTCATAAAATTTGTGCTGTAAATGTATAAATCTTTGGCTCTTTCTCTTAAAGGTCTATAATGACAAGCACAAATATATAAATATTTTATGTAATTTCTTACTATATTAAGATGCACCACTGGAGACAATTCTATGACTTAAATCCTATCTTGGATCTCATTCCAGTTGGACAAAGAACTGACAGTAAGAATTTTAGATTCAGCTTCTGTATGACCCCATTTCCCTTTTTACATATAATTCCAAGTTGCCAAGAATAAAGAGCCTTACAGCATTATATAAACCATGTGGGACTCCTCCGATGCAGATGGACGGGGATAAAGGGCTCTAAAACTCCAGGACGCACGTGGGCGTGCTCCTCTGCCATATGATGCTGGCAAGGAGCAAGTGCTTTTTGGCTGCCGTTAGAACAGGAAGAGTGACCCGGAGTAACACTCTCACTGCGATGCTTTGATTCACCTCATATGATCCTTACCTTATCGTTTTCGTTCCAGTATTTGACACACAGCGGTAGTGAAACATGAGATGACTTAGCCTTAATCTCTCTCCTCAGTCACTGAGCCAAGTGTGTGTTGGTGTCATGCGTGTGTATCTAACCCGCATAGTGATTGGAGACGGCGTGGTGAGATTGACTCAGTTGGATTTCCTTAGGATGATTCCAGAGTTGGGTGATTACGGCTGAGTTATTCTGTTTTTGTAGCCATAGGAAGGCAGCCTTGCATGATGTTAACACTTTTCAGTCGGTACTTGTCGACAACAGTATAAGAATGTTGTTCACGGAATATTTGTTTTTAGATATACAGTGGCTTGCAAAAGTATTCGGCTCCCTTGAACTTTTCCACATTTTGTCACATTACAGCCACAAACATGAATCA
>JAOTQY010000010.1:8176213-8190940 GCA_026413445.1 Dolichallabes microphthalmus
ATTGACATTTGCCATCTCCACATCATTGCATTCAGTTTTTATTCACAATTTGTTTAGTGTCCCAACTTTTTTCAATCCGGTTTGTATATATATATATATATATACCCAAACATATACAGTATAGAGGAATAATTGTTTCATTTATTTGTTCCTTTACACTTTGTTGAGATGGTTAATATAATGTGTACTAGGTTTAGGAGTGTGCGTGTGTCCCTCATACAGTACTTAGGTCACCTGAGGTAAATGGTGCTGAGGTGTCATTATGCATTAGTGTTGTTTTCCTGTCACTTTCCTGACAGCTTATTTTGGCACTTCCATTTACGGTGTGTGTGACATGAGTTTTTAAAGCATGTCCACAGACCTTGGGTTTGCATGACTTCAGTTTTCATTTAAGGAAGGGAAAAAAACGGGCAGGGAAAAAGACTGAGAGAAACGTGAGAACTCTCCCCCAGAGTGAGACTGATGTAAATGACAGAAAGAAGAAGTCTCAGTTTTATGGGGATGAGGAAATAAGTTCCACTTTTAATCTGCGCGCAGTCTAAAAATAGCCTCCTCATCTACTGTCGGCTGCCCACTGGGTCATTCGAGTTAAACGAGTCTAGACTACTGTACGAGGAAGAGAATAAGTGCATGTGTGTGGATGACTATGAGCGTGTTCGCTCACTCAGAGACAGAAGGAGGGAACTTGGAAGGCAGGGAGAAACTGAAAGGCAGAAAGACTGAGTCTATAACATCTTGTTACTGGTGATTGCTGTCAGAGCAAGCAGAAAAAGTAAGGGAGGTTTTTTTTGTAGTAGAGAAGAAGAGGACGGAGAGAGCTCAGTAGCTTGATAAAAAAAAAAAAACTTTTGTGAGCCTAAAGTAGCAATAAAAACAGCTAGTGCTTAGAAACGTCAAATAACATGCAGAGGTTTACTGGACCAGTGGTGTGGCAGAGCACTTTCTCACACTCTAGACACACAGACACACACACGGAGACTTTCTCTCGCTCTATCATTGTGACTGTCAGCTTTTTTTTTTCCCTTTTCAAAAGGTTTCTCTGGTTTTCTTGTCTCCTTTTTTCATTTATAGAGTCTCCTGATGTTCCTTTTCAACAAGTGGATAAATGGAAAAGTCAGGAGTTCCATTGTTTATTTTCAGAATGGGTGGAGCACCATATGCCACAGGATTTCACATGGCATTAATGGAAAAGGCCTGAGACCTAGACACACTTCTGCCACCTCTTTAACCCCCCGCCCCCCAAAAAAGGGCTGTGAACATACCTGTGGAAGAAGCTCCACAAGTGTACCTGCCACCACCACCACCCCCCACCCCCCGGCAACTCAAAATCAGAAAAGTGCAAAGACCCAGATGACCTTAGATCCTAGTCTCCATGTACAGACATGAGCAGAAGTGAAAAGAGAATGCGCTTCAATAGCCTTTCTCCATTCCTTTTCTTTCCACTAAACTGCACAGTAGCAATGCAAACCCAAAATTGAGCCCAAAATTCCATCATCAGCAGGAGCTGCCGAAGACGACACCGCACACCCTGACTTCTTTTTTTTCCCACTTCTTTTACTTCATCCTTCCTGTAGTTCCAGCAATTACATTCCACTCAGACGTTTGTTCAGACAACCCAAAATGCAGTGGTTTACCTGCCAAGGACACTATTACACAGCACACAATTACCGCGCACAGAATCAGATAGCATTGCTGATAAATGAGCTTGAGAGTTTTTCAGCATTAGCTCAGAATACCAGAGGTATGCTAAACCCCCCCACACCTATATCCTTTCCAGAAGGTCAGCGGTGCCTCTTTTAATTCCAGCATGACATCACTTTTCCCAGTCAGACCAGAGGCTGTTTTTTTTTGTTTTTTTTTAACAGGGAAAGATCAGCTGGAGTGGCTGGACAGAGGGATTGCATCACCAATTGGCACTGCTTATACAACTTCATGGGCTGGCAGCGAGTACATAGCTCCGAAGTCACACACTTGTCAACACAGTCGTAGACAATGAAACGAGTCCTCGTCTGGCAAAAACACACACCTACAACTCTTCTACATCATCTGGAACCAGAGAGTCTCTACAAAGCAAAGGCTTTAGAGTTTCCCAAGCTGATAGGCTTTGTCGAGAAGGGTTTTTCCATGCGTTTCCCTTTTAAGAGCCTAAGAGGAGATGTCATTTTTTTAACGTGGCTTTCTTGAAGTTCAAAAACATTCATAGGCCTGTATATCATTTTCATCGAGAAAGTGAGAGAGATGCCATTCTAAATGGACTGGTAAAAAGACTTAAATGCAAAACAAAAGCTGACGACCTTGACGTTAGAAGTCATATCCGTGCTGTAGTTAATATCCATTCTAAATCTGATTGCATGCATGAAAGTACAGTTACCAGCCAGTAGAGTCACTGGGACAGAACTTGAAAAGCTTGGCAACCAGGAGGAATTTACTCTGCATGTGTGTGTTTATGAGTTTGTGTCTTCTAGTTTATTTGTGAGTGTGTGAGTGTGTGTGTGTGTGTGTGTGCTTGTAAGAAAGCAGCTCATTCAGAGTGCGTGCTAGCATCTGCAGTGCAGCCTCACCCATGGTCTGCTGCATGCCCTTCCATTTAGTTTGGCAGAGATTACTGTAAATCCCATGGCCATAAAACGCTGAGGCAGGCTACTGTTAACTGGACAAGGGTGGAGCCTGGGCTTGCCAAACAGTTGGGCACGGACAAGAATGGTTTTTCAGCAAGGAGAGCGCTGGTGTGCCGATGGAAGTGAAGGCAGAGATGGAAACGAGCTCGGACCCTGGATTTTCGTTGTGGCTACTCCTCCTAATGGCCTATGACAACATTTCCGATCTCAGGAGGCCCACAGCCAAATGGTTTATTCATCAGAGGCTCTCGTGGGTGCTACAGTGGCACGGTGGGGTCACATGCATGAGCGAGACGCAGCGTAAATTACACCGTATATTCCCCATCTCGTGCCCGCTTTTCTAGCTTTGTTTATATGGATGATTGAGCTGGCTTTCTTTCATGAAGGTCTCTACAGGAAATCACAAAAGTTGTTTTTTTGCTCCCTAAAGCTAAGCTCAGAGTCAGATTCAGGGATTTGATAATGTCGGTGATGAAAGATGTCTTTATAGCCATATGGAGTAAATATTATCAGGTTTTTTTTATAAGCTATTGCTGCAGTTTTACACATTTGTTTCCATTAGTATGGAGAACTTGACATCTACTCTCCTATAATATCAAACCTTTTTTGCTGTACACATCCTTTCTTACCAGCCCCTCCTTTTCTTTTTTCTTTTTTTTTTTTTTTTACTATTACTGGTGTGGTAGATGGAGAGATTACAGAGGAATGTAGGGGTACTTTTTTCTTATTTTAAACATAAGCAGGCTCTTCACAGCAAACACACAGACACAAAGCTTCTTTTCACCAACATTTTTTTTTGTTTCATACCTACAGCAGTGAACTAAGTCTAAGCTGATAGACATTTGACCACATGATTTTGTAGTGCTACTGAATATCACGTACAGTGGGGAAGCCTGACACACACAAAAAGCTTTAGTATTCCTTTTTTACCCTTACAAAACCTAAACCCGACTGTAAATTTGTGCCAGAACATATATTCAGTGGGTTCTGCCAACCAATCCATGTATACAGCATGACCTGCTTTTCAAAACATACATTTTTCTTTGTGTGACTTTATGAAGTGGATTTGTGAAGCCATCTTCCTTTCTTCATGCCCATTTCTGAACACGAGGTAAATATGTCATGGTTTGCAGGTTTATGAGCATAGTACAGATGGGCTGACCCTGTCAAAGGTAATCAGAGTTCTGTGCCATTTTCCAACTGTCTGCTGGAGACAAGTGCTCGAGCAGATCTGCTTGAGTCCAGCTGTAAAAATAGGAATGGAGAAAAGGGAAAGGATGATTCACGAGCAGAGGGATAGCATTAGAGCAGACGTTGCAGATCTTTTTGTTGTAGAAGTAATCAGACTTTCTTTCACGAAATCATACCTGGACAGACGTTATTTTTGGTGCTGTCCCATGAAGCAGACTAGCTAAGCAGCATCCATTTTATATGTCGAGAAATGCAGGTGATTTGGGAAGCTGCTGTGATTTACTGATGGAGTCGGTAACGGATAGGTTTTTTTGTCAACTCTGAAAGTTAAAGATAAATCACGAACTTCAATACCTCTAGAGGTGATTTTTAAGAATTACACTCTATAATGAATATTTATATTTAGTTATATATAGTCACCATTTCATTAGGGTTATTACAGTACTAAATACCAATATAAGTATTGGGCTATATCAAGCAAAGAAAGCAACTAAGGAGATTTAAGATGATTAGAACTGGGTTAAGAACTCTTCAACAAATTATCAAAACCTGGAAGAATAGTGCTGAAGTGTCAACTCTATAGAAGAAATTTGTTCAGATATAAATCATGAATGGAGATCACTTAAACTCCCAGTGAAGTTGCATGGTAAAAAAAAAAAACATAGCTATGTTTAATAGTGAAAATAAGAGAATTTCCATACAGATAGAATGTGACGAGAAGTCACAGGATTGGGACTGTACAGCTGTGTGGCAATAAGAGAACGACTTGTCAGTGAGACTAATCAGAAAAAGGCTTCAACTTTCTAGGGAGCATAAAGGCTGGATTTGGAGCATGTGGTGAAAGGTCATGTGGTCTGATGAGTTCAGACTATGTCAGAGCGATGGGAGTGTATGAAGCACCCATCATGCATAGTGCCCACTGTACCAGGCTCTGGAGGCAGTGTTATGATCTGGGGTTGCTTCAGTTGGTCAGGTCTAGACTAGATTTTATGTGGCAATAAAATGAAGTCATCTGATGATCCTGAATGTACTGAACGACCAGGTTAGCACATCCATGGAGTTTTCTTCCCTGATGGCACTCAAACTGTGAAAGAATGATTCTGTGAGCATGTGGAATCATTTTCGCACATGAATTGGCCACCACATTGAATGAAATCTTAAGTAAATGGCTTTTTTTTGGCCAGGCAGTGTATTATGTTGCACATTACAAATGATATGAGGTTTGTTATTTTGTTATCCATACATGTATTTCCACATCCTTTCTTTTTTTTTATCTAATCCATATCCAAGACTTTTTTTTTATTCTGTAAAGCTCCTTCGCAACAATGCCCATTGTTAAAAGTGCCATACAAATAAATCATTTAATATGAGAAAGTTCTGCCTTAATCTCGGCTTGTTACTGAAAATATTGTGTGGGCAAGAGTTTGCTTCCTCTGTCAGTTCTAGGTAAACCTTCTATTAAGTACCTTTAAATGGCACCATTTTCTATAAGACCCAGATTAGTAGAAAAGCAAACCTTCCAAAGTACACAGAGCTGTGTGCCATGCTTTGGTTTGGCTGAGCAGTTCACCCCACACTCAGGCCGCAGATGCCAGCCGGACAGAGGACACTTTCTAAAGCTGGTCATCAGGTCCATGCTCACTGTTCCCAAACAAAGATGCACCCACAGGGGGCACAGACCACGTCTCGGCCCTGGGCACTTAGACACACATTCAGTACAGGCTCCTGTTTGTCATTGACCAAATGGTCCTGAAGGAATGCAGAGAGATGTCCAAGAGAGCTGACAGTTAAGTATGTAGAGGGTAAACAAGAAGTGTGCTGGATTAATTTACTCTTAATCTGAGTTTTGCATATCTATTTGTACTACAGTGACCCCAATGAAATGTGGTTCAGGTTACTTGATTCTGTCGGTATGGTTAGTGATGATCTGAAAACCACAGAAAACTCAAATCGAATGAGCCACTTTTAAATTGTCCCTAATGAGGATCTGGAGTCGTGTAATAGAGCGTGAATAACATAAGGACAATATCAAGGCAGACCTAGCATGAGCTTTGGTTCACTGCAGGCATGGCGAGTCCCCTCTGAATACGAATCTTAAATGTCAATGCATGTCAGTGTGGACAATCAATATAGTGGATTAATCTCAGTTTTGTGTCAGAGTTGGTGGGGTAGGTTCTCTGGAGCAGGGCTTGAAGCTATGAATGGGCCTTGCAGTTATCATACAGAGCGTCATTGTTCTCACGTTGATGCAGCATTGACATTCGAGGGGAGCAGTGGTGCAGGCTGGATGTTTTCCTATTTCCTCAGGTCTGAGCAGCTGTATCAGGTGCTATTTTAATGGGGGGAAATGAGGGAGTGTCCAGGGATCATTAGAAGTGTCATAAGACAGTAGTGAAAACAGAAGTGCAGGTAGAAGTTCTTATGCTACTTTCATAAAAGGAATGAAAGAGAGATGAAAAAAAATCTAGACCTCAGTCTGTCCTGTCATTAATGCCCGAGGGTTTGTTTGTCTTCGTAGTTATTCACCCACTTTGCCATTTCCCCAGCAATCTTAAATAGCCCTGGCTTCTTATCCCACATTGAAAAGGGCCTCTGCATAAATACAGCTCTTGATGGTGCCTCAATCTCACGTGCCTTGTCTTCTGAACTGTGGTCAGCACCATATGGTGCTCCTGAATTCCAGGAATAACACCTTAATACCTCCATCCTCCCCCCCATATCTGCCACTTTGCACCTATGTTTATGTCTTTTTTTTCCAAAGAACTCCTTTTGAAATGTTATTGGGGTAGCTGCAATCAGCCATTGAAACTAACCTTGGCACCCCAGTGACTTTATCATATCTTTAGTTCCTTCAAGATCCGACGCTTGCCAGGCATCCGCTGGTGGCTGTAGGCATCTAATGATCCTTGTAATAAAGCTCATTAAGACTGCATCATCTCTAACATACATGTACATCTACAAACATGAACAGCCTCAGATGTCCAGCACGATAGAGAAGAGCAACCATTAGCTCTCTCATTGATCTCAGGCTTTTCACAGGGGGATATTTGTGAATTTGAAAAATGAAGTTGTCCCGGAGCAGCCGAGGAAGATGAATAGGGTTCTGTGCTGGGCTGCTGGGTGGACTGAACCCCTCTGTTTTGGGTTGTTTTTCCCCTCCATCAGAGCGGGTACACTAGGCTGCCTGTGCAGAGAGGGGGCGGAAGCAGGACGTGGATGTGTAAAGTGATCTGCAGACCCGCACAGAGCCCCTTTTCAGCACCGGCTGTTCGCCGTACTGCTGCGACACATCAGGCAGTCCTCCATCCACATAAACAGCAGCTCACATCAGGGACATCCCAGCGTGCCTCAGCACCCCCGTCGCCAGCCTCAAAGCCTTACCGTGAGAGTGAAAGCTATATTCACCAGAGGGACTGGCAAACTCACTGACCAAATTTCTGACCACTGGAATACTGCGAAAACAACCATTAGGCATTTTCCAAATGCTGAAATGATTAAATTAATTATGCTTATTATTTTCATTCATCATAATTCCTCAGGTGGGAGGGTGCTGAGCAAGTAAGGAAGCTGAGCTTCAAGCTGTTTCTCACACAAGATGATATCTGTGTTCTTTCTAGGGCTGACAGCTCCTTCCTTTTCTGAAGGCTCCCTTCTGTTATTGTAGTTTCTATGATCAAAACCTTTCAGCGTGCTGAACGTCAAGGCATTGGGAAACACTGTAATGTGAATTAAACTACAGTTCAGCATGGTGGGGCGAGGGATGAGGAGTACAGTAGTCGGTTAAAATCCTGGGTCATTTAAAAAGTGCTTCTACATCGAGGTGACCATGTGTTGGGTAATACGTCTGTGGAACAGCGGAACAGAGACCTCTGTCCATCATTTTCCCTTGATTTTTGTTTTAATTGCTCTAAATATTTCCAAACCATTACCATAACGTGGTTTGAACAGGATGCGTACCACATGGGCTCCCACAGCACAAAATAAACAATCATAATAAAAGGATATAGTTAGAATCAGCGAGCAGAAGGTGCAGAAAAGGCACTGGCTTGGTGCTGAATGTGTGCGTCCTTTGTGTGAATGAGTCTACTTGTTATTGTTTCCATTGGTGACTGTAGGTTCTTGTCTGAGGTGCCCTTTATAGCCACCGCCTCGTTGTGAGAAATAGATGACTCTGTGTGTTAAACGTATGGGTGTGTGAAAATCTGTGGTTTTGGTGTGTTGTTAAAGAACAATAGGGTTTAGTAAAATTCAAAGTTTGTAATAAAATCCAGACCTTTTGGGGATTCTTCTCAAAACAGAAGAATTGTTAATGGTACAGTTCTTCTTTGTCGATATTAACTAGCGGAAACAGTGTTAAGAGAGCGTAGACTTGGATTTTACTGACTCATTCTCAAATAGCGCAGTATGTACTGATATACTTAAAAAAGGCTGAGTTGTAATTGAGTCATTTGGACATTTGAGTCATTTGGACATTCCTTAGACTATTTAAAGGTACTGTGCTTTAGGAAAATGCTAGTACAACGTGACTCACGCACTCAGTGCCTGGAATTCCCTTCTGCTTCTGGCTGGCCAAACTACTGCTTTTGGCCCTGCAGGGAAATCTTAAATAGAATGTGCCAAATAAATGAAATAATGATGTGACGGCAGTGAACCACTCATCTTACTTATTGTCAAATGCTGCTTTAGGAACCAAAAAATTACATTAGGACTCATTTATTCTCGAAACAATAATACGCAGTCCTTCTATATTTTTTTCTGTCTAGCATACTTATATATTTCGCTCTTAGTTATTCTCTTAATCACAGCTTTAAACCGTACCAGCGAATGCTCCTACACTTAGCGTGTCCTCTCCTTAAACTTTGCACTCTTGCCCGTGGATTTTTAACGTTGGTCTGTTGGTGAGATCACTGCTTTTGGAGCCTTATTTTCACCCCGAGGTTCTGCTCACACTTACACTTGTAGTAGCAGAGACCTGACCTGGCTGAGCACGTTCCCTCCGCCTCCTCCTCCTCCTCCTCCTCCACCGCAAGGCCATTCCAGCTCTCGCTGCTTTTAACGATGCTATCGCCTCACTGTGAATAAGGAAACAAAAGTCAATTGGGATTAAAGTATCCCCGTTCATGCATTATATTTAAGCAGCAGTCCTTTTTGTGTGGGAAGGTGATGGAATTGGAGCATATGAGAGAGAGAGAGAGACTGAAGAAAGGAGCAGTAAAGGGAGAGTTAGCCTGCCTGAGCATTAATCAGATGATCGTGTCAACTTTATGAGGCTATCTGACTATCTGAGACTAATTATCTGACTTCCTGCCGATCATTCCTCTCGTTCTTGGTTTTGTTTTCTTGACGGAATATCACAGGATCTGTCTTTGTGTGTGAAAGTGTGTGCATGAGTGCCATGTTAATCGCAAAAACATCTGTGCTGCCCCTAATCAGTTTGCATTACATTAGCAAATGTGCACAAACGCTGAGACATACAGTGTATAAAAGCAATATAAGTGTCCCTATATTCTTTATAACCTACAGTATGTGTGTGAAATAGGAGGAAGCAAGAGTTTTTCAACCAGCAGACAGGAAGTCCATAACGATGAGCTCCATATACCTGTCACTCAAGCTGACATTCTCACACCAACACACACACATACACACACACACACACACACACACACACACACACACACACACTAAACCAGTATTTGGTGTCTTCTTTGTCTTTAAAATGAAATCTGTTCATTGTGAGGCTGTCAGTCCTCAGAGCTGAGTAGATAAGACATCATTTCTGATCATAATTCAGAAATAGTTCTCGAGTGAAATAATCGACCATAAGTGAACCATAAGTGAACTCTCTCTCAGATGATAGACACAAACAGCACAGCCACATGGACACAGTTTGACAGTCAGACTTAGGCCGTCATTTTAGCTCAGGCTATCCCTAAATGAACTCCATAGAGCACTTTTAACGGAACGGAGTGAGAGAAGCAGCGCTCTTCCTTCACGCAGTGCTGGACTGATGTCGGCTTTGGAGGCTGCTGAGAGGATATGGAAAGAAATGGAAGTAAACACCAGCGTTAGCCAAGCGCCTAGAACCCACATATCATCGATCAGAGCCAAACTTCTAGAACTTTTTCATGTCTTATGACAGATGTTGCCTTTTTTCTTGCCTCTCTTCCCCTCTCCTTCTCACACAAAGTCTCTCACTGAGAGCAAATAAATGCAAATCAGAGGCCACGAGCCAGGTCCTGCAATGGATGAGTCTGACTAACTTTGAATGAAAATACCTACGGCAGGATAAATTGTCAACAATTAAGATGGATTCCGGTGAAGAAAAGGCTCGCGTATGAAAGATTACTGAACAGAAGATGATGAATTTATGCAAAGCGATGAATGGGCTAGTTAGGTAACATAATAAATTGCACTCAGTACAAGGCTGGAATTTGATTCATTCTGCTATTTCGGCTGACTGGCTTCGTTGTCTGCTCCTAACACATATTGGACCAAATATGGTTTGAAGAAAAGATTCTCTCTTCGTACAGTTGTACTTTTTTTAAAAAATAGCAACCGAACAGCTAGAGCTACTTAGCTTTTGGAGGAACACTGAAGTAACACTGAAGATTTGACATAAAGTACTTAAATGAAAATAATGGGATTAAAACAAAACAAATAGTTGTTTTTATATCTTGTGAGTTACGTTATTCCATATTAATATAACATATTGTTTTTACTTGCTTAGGTGCTGAGTAATATTCCATGATCTGGTAGGCATTTGGGAAATTGTGTCAAAAAGTGGGGGGGGGGGTTTAAATGCCCCGAAACAAAGATTCCATCATGTTTGTGGAATGATGTGGTTAGCAATATGGAAACAGACTGAGTCAAAAATGTACTGGTAATAAAAACTGTCTGAAGGAGAGGAAAAGGGGAAACTCTGGAGGGGGTATGTGGAGCTTCTGGAATTACATACTCAAACACCCCCATCCCACACACACACACACACACAGACGTTTTTGTCTTACAGTACCATCCTTATTGTCCTAGTGTGGACCTTCCACTGACATGATTGATAATACAGCTAATTAATACTCTGCCTACATCTTAATCAAACCCAAACCCTATCCTCAGTAGCTACTGTATAAGAAAACATTTTGGATTGTTTTTTTTTTTTTGTTTAGTTTTTTTAGATTTGAAATAAAAGTAGCAATTTCTCATGAATAAACAAACCAAAAAAAGTTTTTTTTTTCCTGCAGCCAACGTTCTCACAAGGTCATAACTGTCAGTCATTTGGTCCCCACCAAGATATAAAAGTATGCCCACAAACACACATGCTCTTCTAACCACACTTTTTTGGGAAGGACGGTGTCTCTAAACCGTGGTGGTGTGTGGATCACCATCCAGGTTCCTTAAATTGCATCCCAAAATAGGCCCTCATAACCTCTGATAAAAACCTCATTCAGAGCAAGGCAGAAAGCTGAGTAAATTTTGCATGCAAGAGTTTTGCACCAAGTGATATAAATGAACTGCTTTGCCACTTCAGCTCTTTTTTAATATCTATACATCAAAAATGTCAGATTAGTCTGATTTCTTTCCACCGCCCCAGAATGAATCTTTTCTTTTCTCATCACATTTAGAAGAATTGGCTGAGGCCAGGCACAGTTTGCCACCCATTGCTGACATTTCTCAAGTCAAATACTCTTGAAAGGCAATTTGCTTGGATAATGGATGTTTCCTAAAATAAAAAGAAGGTCGCTCTTCAGAGGGTTGGTTTGGCCATGGGTCTGCTGTCAACCTGCCAGTCGTTTTTTTTCTTCTTCTTCTTTTTTTTTTTTTTTGAAGAATGTGTTGGTGCTGTCTTGGCTTATAGTTGGGTTCGGGAGTGTGAGGAATGCAGTATGAGGGATTTCAACTGTTACCTGACCCTGTCTCTCTAAGTAAGCGCACTGCACGGGGACACAATCTGGACACACTTTAAGTAATTTTAACCCTTTCAATTGCACTAATCCTTACATACACACACACATGCACACTTTTGTACTCTCATCTCTAATGTCCCTCTAGGCAAATGGCATGAGGAGATAGCTCAGTGCACCAGGTGTCTGGAAAAAGCCGCCGATGTCAGCAGGGTTACGCAGCATTCCTTACAGGTTTACAGACGGATGAAGAGGGCCATTGTGTGTAAAGGTTTAGGCATCTTAAAGATGCGGCCGTGGTATTTGGTTGAACTCTTGTAACTGGACAACATTCTGGATTTCTTTATAATGTGAAAGCCAGCCTAATATTTTACAGTCTAGTGGCACATCCAGTAGCCGACAGAAAATACATGTACACTATGTGTGTGTGTGTGTGTGTGTGTGTGTGTGTGTGTGTGTCAGAGAGTATTGACAGTGTGAATAAATGTGTCGAGTTGGTATTACAGATAGATGTTTTACTGTCTCAGGCAAAGAGGTGATTTTTCCTCTTTCACTGGCCTTCATGTGGTTTCACGGCGGAAACTATAGGACGGATTTCGATACTTTTTATTATTCAACATTAACATTAAATGTCAAGTATTTGTTTTAGCTCTGAATTGAATTCAACCCATATTTATTAGCACTTCGGCTGATGCAGCTACTTGGACAGGAGTGAAATCACATTTATTACCTAATAACAAATCATTTGTGGCCCCAGGAGTTCACACCTCGAAGCTATAAAGACAATTTATGCTTCATTTAAGCCTGAATAATGGATAACTAAGTGCTCAGATGCCATATGCAGCATTAGATAAACAGACTGCCTGCATAAGGATCCTCAGAAATGATGATAGTATGATCTCAGATGATAAATGGCATGAGAGTCTCTAAGCATAACAAAAACACATTTTCTTGCTTTAGCTTACACTACATACTGTACATGGAGGGCTGGGGGAATGGGAAGAAAAGTTCGGGAAATTGGCTTTTCACTTTGGCTCTGCTTTTTCTTTTTTAGTGTGTGAAAGAATAAGCTAGAGAAAATCATTTAAACACAGTCACAAAACACTAACCAGCACATTGACAATAGGGTAAAGAGAAACGACAGATGAAGCATTTAAGATTGCACTCACACACAGAGCATGTTTACATTTCACACACACACGCACACACACACACATGCTCAAAAGGAACCCCCTGTCGGCCCAGAATGGCGTCTGGGTGCTGTGTTTGGTGTGGCCACATGGAGCTTATGGTGTGTGTATGTGTGTGTGTGTGTTTATGTGTGTGTGTGTGTGTGTGTGTGTGTGTGTGTGTGTGTGTGGTGTAGGCTGACTTGACATTAAGCCTAAGGAACACACAGGCTTGTCTTAATTGACTTATAAAATAGCCTAAAATTCTATTTTATGGCATCGTTTTAAGACAGCTTGCATAGAGTGCGATATCAAGTCATACTTAGTAATCAAATGTGTCACAGGCACAGGCCTTTATTTGCTACCCAAACTTCTATAAACTTTAATCTGGCTTGCGGAAAAGTAAAAACAAAAAGAACTGCCTGGCTAGATATTTAAATAGAATGAGAGCATTAAAGCTTGGAGATCGCCTTGCTGGCAGGAAACCTGGCAGCCATGTGCTTATAGATTTGGATTAGGAAAGTCAGGCTGACAGTTGCGAAGATATAAATGAGCTCACACTCGTTGTGGACTGACAGCTGTGGCTTTGGTACTACTTCTAATAGGCCCCTGTGATCACTGCACTGTGTGCTTTGTTGTTAGAGACAGCTTGTGTCCTCTCTGACACTTTTCCAAGGGACTGGCTGACCTGGACAAATACTGTCGTGAACAGGGTATGATATATGGATTAGATACAACTGTCCAGGGAGTTCCCACTGGGGAACTTGCACACTTCCATTCTGTTTTCAGAGAGGAACAGACATACTGCCTTTGACTGCAGCTGTAGCTGGAGAGTGGATGTGACATTTCACAGGCTGATCCAAACCCAGGCAGAGCTAAATCTCTAAACCAATATGCTAAATACCAGAGCCAGGCTAAGGACAGGGTATTGGAAATAGGACTCTTTCAGAAGTGCAATAAAAAAATTAATGCCAGCCTTCTGCAACATTCGCGCAAATTCAATCTCTAACTTAAAAAATTGTGTTAGTAAAGGCCAGTGGAAGTGTTTTTTTCTGGGTTACGTCTTTTATTAAAAAAAGGTGTCTCGATAGGGAGATTACTTATATCCACTGCCAAAATGTAAGACTCATCATTAGATATTTTATAAAGTATTTGAAACATTTTTCTTTTATGAAGTATTTGTTGGTATAAACCAGTTTATATAAAGTCATTTATAAAAATGCATCATGATATAAATTTGCAGATGCACCAGATTGGTCACTATCAAAAGCATGTGTGTGGAGTTGTTTGAAATGATTTCATCATTTTTGGAGAGTAGAAAGGAAGAGATAACTTTTAAAACACTGGAATTTGGCTTTGTTTAGTTAATTCAGAAGGAACCCCAGGGTTGAATTAAAAAAAAAATTTTCCATTGCAAAAGGATTTGACAGGAATAAGAAACATTGGTGACATTTTAACTTTTGAGTCAACTTTGTGGCTGTTACATAAGTGACTATGAAGTGTTGACTTCTCTGCTAAAACAGATTGCCAGTTCAATTCCATTTTTGACTTCAGAATGCAACACATAACGTAATATCGTTTTGGTTTCCAGTAGTGCTTTGATAATAATTCAATTAAACCTGGATGTTAAAGTGGCAACTTTAACATCCAGGTCTAATTGAATTGCTTTGTAAAAAAAAGGCTCATATCTTCATTTTTAATTAAATTATGTACAAACCGGATTCCAAAAAAGTTGGGACACTAAACAAATGGTGAATAAAAACTGAATGCAATAATGTGGAGATGGCAAATGTCAATATTTTATTTGTAATAGAACATAGATGACAGATCAAAAGTTTAATCCGAGAAAAT
>JAOTQY010000010.1:8191040-8220382 GCA_026413445.1 Dolichallabes microphthalmus
GACACACTAGGGGGAGACAAAGCTACGGCTAGTAATCCGGTGAACCGGACCTCTCTCCCCAGGGCTGAGGCGTTACAATTCTGAATAAAATATTGACATTTTCCATCTCCACATCATTGCATTCAGTTTTTATTCACAATTTGTTTAGTGTCCCAACTTTTTTGGAATCTGGTTTGTAGATTAAATGAAAGAAAAGGGAACAAATATTTTTCTGTTTAATTTTTCATTTAAAAATTGGTAGTTTAACAACCGTAGCAGCAACCTCATTTCCCCTCTCGTCTGTTGTAACCACTCAGCACTCAGCATCACCAGTATTCTAATCATTGGCCTGATCATCTGTCATCATCTTCTCCTGTTTCTCACTTCATGCTTTAAGGTGGATGTTTTTATGCTTGAATTATTCATATGTTACTATTTTGCTAAAAAATTTAGAGGCAAAAAAAAATCCATCAGGAAGCCTGGAAAACTTCCTCAAGACTACCTTAAAAATACAAGGCTCTGGCTCTTTGGAAGCGGAATATGAAGAAATGATACTGTATATTACAGTAGGTCATCTTTTGGTTTGAATTATAGTCAGTAAAGTCTTGGCTGTTAGAAATTCTTGGTCGGTTGCAATTTAATTATTTTAGCTATATCACAAAGCTAAGAGTGCCAAGTTTGAAACTCCACTGGATTGCATTTAGGGGGGAAAAAAGTTGTATTTTATAAAGAGGGAAAAGTGTTCTGTCCCATTCACTCTTTCGGCACCCAGTCATTGTCACTGCCACAGTATGTAATTATGGGCATGTACCAGACCGTTATCTATAAAACACCACGGGTGTCACAGGGAAGTGGAGATAACAGAATTTGCAGTTTAAATGCTCAACTAAATTGCCATTTTACTTTTCAAGTCTTAGAAACACAGTAAAAGGGCATGAAAGGTGGGAAACATTTCCTATCAAAGATAAAGATATAACATCAATAGTTGTTAATATGTGTGTGGTGATGGAACTGTCTGCATAGGTTTCTTCTGAACTCTGCTGTTTTTTGTCTCACCTCCCAAACACATGCCAGAACTGGTTAATCTAAATTGCCCCTGGGTGTGAATGTGTGTACATGCTGCTCACTGATGGAATGGCATTTCATCTGTTTTCCTGCCTTGTGCCAGTGTTCCTGGGATACACTTCAGATCCATGTGACAAGGAGAAAGTTATTTCTGAAAAGGAAGGAATGGATAGGGAGGGCATGTGAAAAATGTGTGCTAACCTATGTATTTTTTTCCCCTCCATTCTGAAATAGTCTCAATATTTGCCTTATCATTTGTGGAATCAGCTGGGAATTTGCCAGAAACTCAGAGGCAAACATGGAGTAAGATAAATGTGATATAAACTATTATTCTTACCTGTATCACTTAATTAAACTTCAGCAAAAAGCTGGGGAGAGACTGCAGGAAAGTGGGCTTTCGGGTTACCCATCAGATAAATTACATTCTGCTTCTGGATTCTTGCTTATTACAGAAGCACAAACCAAGCTGCCAGAGGCCTGAGTAAACTTAAATGTAAGCAGCGGATAAGGTGCATTATGAAGGACAGCCACCTGTCCCAGCTCACAACTCACACTCTCTGAGTGTCACGCAATCATTCACTGCACATGAACACAAATAAGCCCATAAGGCATGCTAATGATTGATATGGAATGGAATTAATTCCTTGTGTTTGCCAAGTGTGTAGAAGAATAAACAGAATTAAGCCGTGGTTTAAGAAGCAGTATATTGAATCACAAAACAGAAAAGGCAGTATATAGAATCCAAAAAAGAAAGAAAGGATAAAAAATGGTTTCACAGCATTATGTAGATTATATTTAAATAAATAAGTGAATAAAGACAGGATTCACTTTCAGCATTTTCGCACCAGAGTAGTAATCTGACTATTCAAATAACTGTTGTTGGAGCCTAAATAAATGATTACAGATAATGTCATGAATATCTAGCAGCGTTTTTAACAGCTTTTGAAGAATGCTGAAAGCAATTTTGGAATTGTAGTGCTCACCGACAATTGTAGGTTTGTTATGTGTGTGTGTTGTTTTTTTTTATTGTGTTGGCAGCAAGGTGGCTTAGAGGTTAGCACTGTCGCCTTGCACCTCCAAGATCCGGCTTGGATTCTGTGTGCATGTTCTCCCTGTGCTTAGTGGGTTTCTTTCGGGTACTCTGGTTTCCTCCCATAGGCCAGATATATGCAGATTGGGCTACTTGCCATTCATATATTGCCCGTAGTGTGTGTGAGCCCTGATGGATTTGCACCCCATCGAGGGTACATCCTGCCTTGTGCCTTAAGTCCACCTCCCGTGTACAGGTATAAGCGGTATAGACAATGAGCGAGTCAGTGTGTGTGTGTGTGTGTGTGTGTGTGTGTATATGTGTGTTTGTGTGTATTTTTTTACTGATATAATACTGCCCTCTAATGGCATGATATGGTTTTGCATTTTGTCAGTTCTTTTAGTTTTAGTAGCACTGCTACAGTCCTAGACTTTTAAAACAAATATTCTAATACCAGACACTATACATCTTGTATACCATATTTGTATTTTGCAGTCAAAGTATATCAGGTTTAATTTAAATTTTTAGCTTAGTTTAGTCTTAACTGTTCTTCCAGTTTTCAATTTCATTCATTGATGTTGATCAATACATTGTTGATGTAAAGAGAATTGACAATCCAGACATCTCATTTCTTTATCTTCTCTCTTCTTCCTCCAGAGCTTCAAGATGATGACAGATGATCGTTTGCTCTTTGATGAAATGAGGAGATAAAAGAGAAGATATAATCTCGTCGATTCTGCTCATGCCGCTGGAGATTGTTCCAGCCTACAGCAGAATGTCATTTTGTCACAGCCTCCATACATAAGAAGCAGCCTGCTGAATCAGCCACGTCGGCATCATGGCAGGAGAGGCTAAACGGACATATGCCACCAAAGAGCTGGAAACAGAGCCCAAGAAGGAAGAAAAGAAGCTTGCAAGTGAGCAGTTCAATGAGAAAGGATCCCCGCAGCACTTTCGAAATGTGTGTGTGGAGTCACAGACTGTTAACAATAATACTAAGTCTGTAGAAAAGGAGAAAGACAACACTCAGCAACGTGAAGCTGTTATCCGGCCACAACAGGCAGGAAAAATTGATTTCAAGTCGTTGCAGAACCGCTCAAACTTTGCCGGTGATAGAACATGGCCTAATGGCAAGGTCAGTCCACAGTCTCCAAGTGGGAAAAGTCGTATTCGGGACAAAGGGAAAAAGGCAGGAAAAACAGAGCGTGCTAACCCACAGCAGCTGTGCAGACTGAGTACTACAAATACACGTTCCAATCCCACAATAGGGATAGCCTATCCACAGCAGAAGCTTTCACCTCCCAAGAAGCTGGAGACCAGCCGGGGCCCTGTCTCAGGCAGCTATAGGTTTCATGTACCAAATATTCCAGAGCGAGAAGCAGAACTACAGCAGGAGGAGTTCAACCTCGCCCGTTGTTTTCAGGAGAGCTCTAACCTCATATCTCCAAGCTATACCTCACAACCAGTGGGCTCTACAACTGGGGGCTCTTCTCACCAGCACCCGGTGTCCACTGCACCACAGCAGCAACCTGGTGCATTGGAGACCAATATCACACAACCTGTCAATCAAATGCTTTTCTCTGATTTTCAGCTAAGTGGAGCTGACATGTGGCAGTCTCCTGACAGAAATGTCAATAATGCCAGTTTTGGGGTCTCATCACAAAAGTCGAACAATGTTGTGGAACTGAACAAACCCAATGGCTTTGTCCCATTAGCATTTCAGTATGGGTATCCATTATTGGATAATACAGATTCATTTCCCTGTGATCAGAACAAACAGCCACAAGATTTAATAGAAGCGTCTATGGGTCCTAACCAAGTGACTCAAAACTCATTTTCTTATCAGTCTTCTGGGGAGGAGCATGAGGTTGTGCAAAGCAATTCAAAACTAAGTTATGAACAGTCAGAGGACAGACAATATTCTTTACACTCCAAAACTTCCCAGTATTTGCAGAATCCCCATGCTATACCATTGTCTGTGCATTGCACAAGAAGCATAGGTGATGGTGTTAATAATGATGATTGCAAAGAATCAAACAATCAACAACCTGATAAGAAAAAGTGTGCTTTATCCGACAAGTCAGATAATTACCGTTCAGTAGACACTAGGGATATCAGTTCTACTACAGGGGGAAAAAGAGGTTGCCATTCAAAAAACAGTACTTCCAGTCAAAGAATTCTTATTCAAGGCAGTATACATCACGTCAGAAATATTGCACAGGGTCAAAGTCCCCAAGTGCACTTTTCCAAAAAGAGTTATAACAGCTCCCCAACAAATATTATGCATGTGGGCTCAGCACCTCTTGACAAAAACAGTAGAGTAGCACAACCATGGGAAGAGCCAAACAAAGCCTTCCCATTACCCTTAGCTCAGAACTCCTCCCTGTACCCATTTCAGTGCCAACCCCCCCTTGAGCAAAGACAAAATGCAGGAATTAACAACCGCATGCCCTGGCAACAGATCCGCCATACAGCAGCCATGCCAAACCAAAACAGGATTGAGTTTTCCAGACAACTTAGTAATCAAATGGCTTTTTTGATACCTCCTGACTTGAAAGAGGATAGCAAGTCTCAAAATAATAATGCACAGAAAAGCTGTAATGATTTTCCCAACAACAGACAGAGTGAAGTTTTTTTAAAACTGAGGCAAGACAGTGTCAAGCAAGGGTGTAATACAATATCACCATGTCAGTTTACAAATAAAGTGGAATCAAGCCAAAACCAAGTGGGAGATGCCAAAAATAAGTCATTGTACTTTGCTGTAAATCATGCAGTGCATGGGTCCACACCAAGAACCCCTGGTTACCCCCCATTACATGTTCCACCTATGGAACTAATGATGGTGTCCCCATATGATTCACCTTCACACTCACCTATTCAAAACCAAATGGCTGGCAGCACTTGTTCCTCTCTTTCACCAAACTCTACTAGCCCTGCCAGCAGTAGCTCTGATGACAGCCAGAAGACTTCTCCATCTCAGTTTTTTACCCATGCACAAAATAAGTCACTAGACAACCTGAGTTCCAATCAGCATCACTACAATTCAGATGTTTCCCGTAGCCTGCGCTACAACCAAGAAAAAGCCAAAGACAGTTTTTCATCAAATATCAGACATGTAAAATCTAGCATGGAAAGTGGGAAAGGTTGTATAGACAGCTATGGGATGGAGCACCGTCCACCACCACCATATTCAGCTCACCAGCTGAACCTTGACCAGCTGGATGTACTTCTCACATGCAAGCAGTGTAATCAGAATTTTAATAATGTGGCCTCTTTTCTTGATCATAAGCTATACTGTGGACAGCATACGTTTGCACAAAATGACTTCAAAGATATTCGGAAAGTGGAAGATACAAGGAAATTTCATGGTGATCACACAAAGGCTATCTCGTCTGGTACCAATTTTGCTATGTCACGGAGTTCATCTGATTTGCATATGTCCCTGCTTGGCCTTAACAAGAATGGGGAGATAATGCCTGACAGTGAAAGCAAAGCTGATGCAAAAGATGATCCGATGAAACTCCCTGACTTAGAGATGGAGGATGCTAAGTTAGATAGTCTCATCACAGAGGCATTGAACGGGCTTGGTTATCAGTCAGACAATGCAGAAATTGATAGTAGCTTTATTGATGCATTTGCAGATGATGAGATCACCACTACAAAATGCTCATCTAGTAGACAGACTTTAAAAACCAAGGACTCTGTATTGTTTGAGAGTCGAAGTAAACATGAATTTACATCGAGTGAAAAATCATTAACGCAGCAAAAGTATATGTTTGATGCAGACTTTGACTGCCTCACTGCTGAGAGCAAACTTTCCGATGTTACTTACAAAGAAAATAACCGGGATTCAGAGGCACATAAAGAAGACACCCGAGAGGAGACCTCTCTCATGAAGAGGGAATCCACTTTGGAGGACTCTAAAGCATGTACAGAGTGGGTCAAAGAGAAGCAAAAGTCGGAAAAGATAGCAGATGATAGTGAGTTTGGTCCCAGGTTTCTCTTGTCCAGGAACTTTTCAGAAAGAGGTGGACTCAAAACCCCCATATCTCCATCTGCCACTAGGAGTCCCACAACTCAGAAGCCAGTAGTGAAGGAGAGGAAACGAAAAAGGATCAGTGGAGGCAGCTGGAGTAAGGAGCTCATTCACAAAATAGTTCAGCAGAAAAACAAGCTGCATAAGCTCCATGTGAAAGGCACCAAAAACATGCAGTTCTCACTTGTGATGGAAAGGTTGACACCCACAGTACAGAAACCTACATTCAGGGAATATGATTACATCTCAGATTCAGATGAGGACTGTGAGCCTGTGAAGATAGCCAGCCAGGGCCGCCTTAGTCAGAGCATCCGTTGCAAGTACACATATACAAAAGAATGTAAAGGAAGAATTAGAGCTGATAAGAACAGGGAAAGTCCATGGAAGCAAGACAAGTTAGAGAGCTTTGAATTGAAGAAAGCTGAAACCATCTCACCACCCTCAGTTAAAGAAATCACTGGCCATCAGAGGGTGCGAAGACGAAGCAGCAGATCTTCAACCAGCAGTGAACTCAGCACGTCTGTGAGTGTCTCCAGCGAGAGCATCAGCAGCCCTAAAAGCATCGATCGAACAGATTCAGACTGTGAAAAAAGAATGGAAATAAGGAAAAAAGACCAGGATTCCTTTGATCAGGACAGATCTCCACAAAGAATACTAAAAGAGTCAAGCACGTCATTAGCTTTGACGTTCACCAAAAACACAAAACATTATAGCACTGACAAGATTCTACGCTCTGAACTTAAAGACAGTTATACTACGTCAAAGTGTTCAAACGTCATCAGTACAACGGAAGAGACTGCATCAGAGCACACCTTGACTAAGAGTACTGTCAGCCTTGCAAGATTCAAAACCACCAGAGTAGAGGTAGAGGAAAAAATGGACCACTATGGCTCTGAAATGGGAATTGCTGCAAATACAGAGGAGACTACACCACTCAGCAAAGACTACAAAGATTGCAAACAAGCTAGCATGCATGTCAGAAGGACTGGCATAACAATGAATTCAGTGAAGACCAAACATGATAAAGAAATTAAAAGAGATCATGCTTCATCAAAGGGAAAAACAATACACAAGAAGAAAGAGTCACACCAAGATTCAGAATCCTCACCAGCTTCCTTTGAGAACTTAAGTAATGATATTTCTGCAATCAAGGAACCAAAGACTGATCAGAGTGACTTATTCTCTGAGCCGCCATCACTTTGCAGTTCACTCATGGATGAAGTGTGTTTATCTTCAGCGAAACTTAATGATGCACTCCCACAGAAAGACAGAACCTGTCTTATGCCTTATACATTAGAACATGAGCCGAGTCTTATGAAATCCCCCCTTTCGTTCGATACGACATCAATGTTTGACCTTACAGATAGTGGATTTGACAATAACCTGTACCCAGATATTCAGCTAACCAAAGAAAGCTTCAGCCCAATTGGAAGTGCAGCTGACAAGAAAGAACTGTTTGAATCATCCTTTTCACCATTATTAGAGCAGAAAGACTGGAGCTTGATGGTT
The DNA here is from genome assembly GCA_026413445.1 of Dolichallabes microphthalmus. Taxonomy (NCBI): domain Eukaryota; kingdom Metazoa; phylum Chordata; class Actinopteri; order Siluriformes; family Clariidae; genus Dolichallabes; species Dolichallabes microphthalmus. The sequence goes on from JAOTQY010000010.1 coordinate 8,198,660, forward strand.
GATGTGACTCCAGAACTACCAGATGAGATCGCACAGTACAAAGACGATTCCGACATAGCAACTGATAAAAAGACTTGTTTTAATCCTGTCCCTTTCCCACTGACAGAGAAAATAATGGACTACCATTCAAATCTCAATCGTTGCATCTCTGATGATGAACTTGAGATTAAGAGAATTGTGACAGAACTTGAGAACCAGCTTCAGTCAGCTAACATAAGTAGTCCTTCTCCACTTGACAATGAGCCACCAAAACACTTGACTATGAGTAAATTTTCACCATTAAGACTGGATGACCATGAAAGTGAGAGTAATCAGAGTAACTTGGAGGTGGTTTGTCAATCAGAAAGCTTAGGACTTGCTGCACCAACTGACTCTCACGCAGAACTTTTCTCTGAACCTGACCTTCCATGGTCCAGTCCAGTTCAGTTTGGGTTAATGGGTGGACAGCAATGCCTTCACACCCCAACACACCCTACTGTAACAGACACCCCAATTAGTTTAGGCCCAGAAACCTTACATGTAAAGGGTGGTGCAGAATTAAACATTCTATCTACAGGGAAACCAGCAGAACTGAACAATGAGGAGAAATCTGGAAGCAGTGATGCTACAAGCAAATCAGAAGAGATGATTGAACAGGAAATATACACAGAAAACCTTATGAAAAGCCTAGAGGTGATGTCAGATTCTTTATCGTCAGGGCTGGAATCAGCTCAGTTATCTGATGAGCAAAATGAATGCAGCAAAGACCAGGGAAAAGATGATGATGAAAAGACAGAAAAGACTGGGCTTGCAAATGAGTCTGAAAGAGTAGACTCTAGATATTCTGTGACAGAGCATCCTGAGTGCTCAACGGACTTGACTAAAACTTTATTAGAGCAGCCACCCAATCTTATACCAGGTGACATTTGTGAATCAAACTTAGGTAGCAAGATGGAAAACACCAGTGATGTTGAGAGTAATGTCTGTCTGCATGACAAAGACACACAGATAAATGAGCTACAACCGTCTAGCACTTTTGAGTCAATCAATGATGCAGAAGAATCAAAGTTTCCATCTAATATATTTCATCATAAAACTTGTGAGCCATCAGTAGAGCCAGGGACAGTCAGTCTTGAACAAGAAGTTTTGGAAGATTTTAATTCAGAGGACCCTCCAACCAATCCGAATGCCTTACCATCTTTACCAGATGTGCTAAAAGATGAAAGCACAAAGGCCCTTAAGGAGGAAAGCAGCCAAGCAGAAGAGATGTTCATAGACACAAATGCTACCAATGATTCCAAAGACAAACTTGAATCTGCATCAGGAAATCATAACACACAAGTTGATGTGACTGATAATGACACAGTGGAAAGAGCAAAAGATAATGTTATGCCAGATAATGGCCCAGTCCTTGAGAGCATTAAGTCTCCTCATGGTGAAGATCCCCAGTCACATGAAATTTTAAGAAATGACACAAACATGGGGAGTATTCATGATCAATCACAAACAATCCAAGAGGATCAGAGTTGTGAGGCAACATTGAGAATGGCGTTTTCTGACGCACACAGTTCATGTGGAAAGAATGTACAAATCGATGTGAATGAGGATCCAAAACTAGAAGCTGTTCAACCCATCAGTCCATCACCACTGGTTTCTCCATATGTTTCTACAAAGAGTTCCCCCTTGCAAGGAGAAAAGAGTCTATTATCAAGTTGCTGGTCCAATATTAACATAATTAGCCCAGCTTTGATCGAAGAAACCTTGTCCTTTAAGAGTTCTGCAGATGTGGATATTGCTCGGTCACTACAAACCTGTGAGTCAGCAAGCACAACTACTGAAATAAGTAATCCTTTTGCTTCCAATCTTAACTTTGCAGAAACAGCAGAAAGCAAAATATCTAGTCCCAGAACAATGCTAGCTGTGGAGAGCATCTCCAAACAATCTTTTTATGAGTCAAATGAGAAATCCAAAATATTGGATGACACCCAAAACAAAGACATGTTGTATGAATTCAAACTAAGCCCAATTAATTACAGTGAAGCACATTTCACTAGCTGCAGCCTAAGTTCTGACACTTTGAATAAAACTATTGATGTTCAGTCCAACATTAAGTCAAGCCCTAAAGACAGCCTCAGCCTCAATGCTTGTGGACTGACTCTCTCTACAAATTGTCGGCTCAGTCCAATACACATTCAAAATGAGCTTGAATTAACTACCTACGATCATTTGGTCAAACTGGACATACCACATTTTCATGACACCCCTAACCAAAATGACATTAAGTACTGCTGCATTTCACCCACCAATAATCACCATGTGGAGCAAAGAGCTTCAGTTGATGTAGAACAACTATCAAAACACCACCAAGATAATATAAGCACTTGTCATGTTCCCCTTGATTCTATGGATTACATGGACTTAAACATCAATCTTCTGAGGAAGACAGATGCTGAGAATGGGAAAAGGCAGATAACTGCTTTCAAGCTTGATGCATTGCCACAGAACTCAATTATGTCCAATGCTCAAGAAACAACAAATCCTCAAGAGCAGTTACCAACAGGGTCTTCAAGTTTCACAAGTTTGCCAAGCTCAGTAATTGGGCAGTGCACAAAGCAGTCAGAAGTAAAGTCCTCACCAAAGAAAGGTAGTGCACAGAATGCTGTTCAAGGAAAATTTCAGTGTGAAATATGTTTGATGTTCTTCCGAACCTTACCTGGTCTTAAGCGACACAAAGCCATGAAGCATGCAGTTAAAACTGAAGGAGGGACACCACAAAAGCCAACTCATAACAGCCAAACCTTTGTGCCACATGCAACAGATATAGAGTTGAAAGATAACGTGAAGATCCCTGATACAGTGGTCTTGCTTAATCCCAGCAATGATGGCACAACTGTAACACAATGTGATGTAGCAGCTCTGAACTCAGCATTTGAAAGCAAGGAAAAAGAATCACTTGTTTCAAAAAGTACAATGAGTAATGATAATGAGGACATGCCTCCAATAAGTGAGAAAGCTAAGAAAAATAAAGTTAAAAGAAGCAAGAGCATGGACATCAGTGAAGGGATCATTCACAAACAAGTAAAGAAGGACCCTTTTCCAGAAGAATTGCTGAGTATACTTAAAACAGATATCCTACAGGCCATTTCCCCAGATTTTCCCACAATGGCACAACCAGAATGTCTTAAGTCAAGTGGAAAAATGAGCCCAGTCAACAGTCCCAGTTATCAAGAGGTAAAAGTCGCAGAGAACATTCAGGGCCTAAAAAGTGTTTGTGTTGATGAGGAAGAGATGATAACTTTGCCCAGGTGCCCTGAAATGAACCACCATGGAGTTGAAGGGAACCATAAAATGACAAAGCCAGAGACAAGTGCAAGCCTAAACATCTTTGAAGATAATGGGCAAGCAAATGACACCTTTTCTGGGGAATATATTGGCATTAAAGAAATCTGTGATCCATGTGAGGATCCTTCAATTGCGATTAAAAGTGAGACACCAAGTTATCCCACAGATGAAAATAGTTACAACTGCGAGGGCTATAAAGATCCACCAATAAGCCCCAGTGTCCTGGGAAATGACCTCAAAGATCTCTTTGATGATGAAAACACATTTTCTCAATTATTCCCTAGGAATGATGAAATGAAAAGGAAAAAGTGTGCACGTGTTTATGGTAAAAGTAACAAAAAGCAGAAACAAATGCCAAGCTTAGTTTCTGAATACACTGCCTCAAACACATTTTCTGATAAAACTGAGGAGTGTAAGAAAAATTCTGACAACATATTTGCTAGCAGTCTGGATGACCACTGTGAATATGAAACTATATCACTTGATGATGCTCAAATGCTGAAGATGTGCCATAAGAGCACACTTAAAAGTTCTTCTCAGAAAAGTTTTCCACATGATGCCATAACAGATCATCAGGTTGAGCATGAGGAGGACACTCAAGAGACTAGAATTAGTAACTTTTTATGCCATACAGAAGATGCCATTCTAAAACCTACAGTGAACTTAATTGTACCTGAAGACAAGAATATAGACACAATGTCAGACACCAAGGAAAACTGTAAATCTGATGAGCCTTGCCCCCTGCAGATGGTCTGTGTTCAGGATAATGTGTCTCGCTACCCTAGCATTGACATTCAGAACTTCAACACTACATTTCAGCTTCCTGAAATCCCACTCTTCGAGAGTGAAAGAGATATGTCTGTGGTTGAGGCCATTGTATCCAAGAAATCCCCCAAGAAACCCACAGAACGCAGAAATAGGAAACGAATTGAGACTGGACTAAAGCCCAAGGACAAGCAATATAAATGCAAAGTGTGTTTCACGTGGTTCCTCACATTAGGGGAGCTGGACTTCCACAAACTTTCACACAATCCTTCACCTCCTCCAACTTGTTACATGTGTGTCCAGCGCAAATTTAGCTCTCGTGAGCAACTTCGAGACCACCTGAGGGAGAAGCATGTCAAGAATAAAGCAGGTGTCTGGACCTGTGGCATGTGCTTGAAGGAAATATCGGATGTGTGGATGTACAACGAACACCTGCGGGAGCATGCCACGCAGTTTGCTCGAAAGGGACAGTCTCAGAGTTCCATGCTGGACATGCCAGGCTGCTTCATGCAAGAGAATGCTGTGAAGAACTTCATCTCATCGATCATGCAACATCAATCGAAAAGGTCTATCAAAGGGGAGAATGCAAAAACATCAAAGGAGGAAAGCAAAGGTTCAACAGATGTCTCTGGCATGGAGCAAAAATGCTCAGATATGGGTGAGCCCGAAACAATAAAGAGCAAAGCAGCAAGTGGTGTTGGAGGAAGCAAACATAGTATATTCACACCAATTGAAGTTCTACCCAAAGCAGACACTAACCCAAAAAATGTTGAGATGCATCCCAATTGCAAAGATCCTTCAAGGGACTGTCACCACTGTGGCAAGCAGTTTCCAAAACCCTTTAAGCTTCAGCGGCACTTGGTGGTTCACAATTTGCAAAAGATTTTCATGTGTCACAAATGTCCAGTTTCGTATCAGCAAGCCAAGGAGCTTAAAGAACACCTAAAAAGTGAACATGAGGAGGTGGATGAACTCGATTCAAAGCACACTACTCTGTACACATGTGAGCTCTGTGCTGATGTTATGCATGTAATTAAGAAGTCCTTTATCTGTAGTACCTGCAACTACACTTTCTCTAAAAAAGAACAGTTTGATCGTCATATGGAGAAACACCTGGCAGGTGGCAGCAAGATATTTAAGTTTAGGGGAGTTGTGAGACCCTGCAAGTCCAAAGAGGATGACTTCGATATGCCTCCTAACAAGAAGAGAAAGGTACTCCCTGAAAATTCTCAAGAAAACAGCTTAAACCTTGCCAGCATCGCATCTGTACCTTTACAGCAGAGTACCGAGGTAGAGGGTTTTAAACCAGTCATGGACAACCCTACATGCAGCAGCACTGATGAAGAAAGACAGTCTAGTGACACAAATAATACAAGTGTAAAAATTGAGGACGTGGCAGAAGACCTTTCTGGGGCTCTAGAAGAACAGGGGCAGCATAAGCCCCAAATGACTTCTGCTGAAAACCCTGTTAACCCAAAGACTATGACCAAGGTAGAAGATAATGAAGATTTGCATGCAGATGATGTTCCAGGAACAGCTACCAAAGAGGTCAGGACAGATCACAAGGGCTCCCTGCCTGAAGTCTGTGATGTTAAAGTTGAGGATGACTGTGGAGCAATTCAGACAACACTAACAATGCCAGATCCAAATGAGAGTAGTGTCCTTGATAACAAGATGAAAGAATCCACCAATTTGGTAATCGCAAATGAAAATGATTCGGATCTGTGTTGTTCACAATTTCCTCGCCATCAAACAGAAGACACTTTGCCAAAGGAGGACTACAGTCCTAATGTCTCACTATCCACTGAGATAAATCAGCTGATGCGGGACAAGAAAAATGAATGTGCATCTACTGGCGGAAATGAAAACGAGCAAATCATGAACACTATTGACCAGTCAGTATGTGTCCTGGGTAAAGAACGACCATCTGCTAAGTCAGAAGAAAACATTAAACAATGCCTTGACAATAGCACAAGATCTGGATACATTGGAGTCACAGATGCTGCAGGTGTAAATCCTGCCAAGATTTCCCTCAGCTCCAATACAGTTGAAGACAAGGACTGTGTGAAACTGAAAAAAAGGAAAGATCTCAAGTCGACGCCAAGCTCGCCAAGGACAACATCCGTCGTTACTCGTGAGAATCTTGGAATTAACCCAAAAGTGAAAAAGAAATTTCGGTCCAACAAATGCGAGAGACTGTCTGGTCAACGGAAAGGTGACATGTCTGCTGACTATCCTGTGCTTACATCAGTAAAGGATGAAATGACTAGTAATAAAATTGTCTCAAAGCACAAAATAGGAACTCTGGACCTACAACCGAAGAGAGGCTCTGACAATTTTTCACGCAAGAAAGGAGAGCTCGTCCGTCATTTGAACTGGGATTGCAGAGGGAAAAAGGGTGTGCCTGGTAGAGCCATTCATTCTGCCACCTCCAAGGTGTCAGTAACCTCCCTGAACAATTCATTTAACAAATCTCGTCCAAAACTTGGTGTCAAGTCTGTGGAGACGCAATCTTTTCATACTGCAGAGTCACACAACAGCCTCCTTAGCAAGCTATTTGGCCAAAGACTCACTGGTTTTAAGATTCCATTAAGGAAGGACACTTCTGAATCCATTAACTGAGAATTAGATGCTACTAAGGAGGAGGGAACTACATTATCCACTAGATGATCAAGACAATTTTGTAAATGAGATTGTATGGCCCTCCTCTAAGAAATATATTTTTTAATTAGTCACTTTATTATCTTGTATCTTCTTGTAAATGTTTTCACATGATCGTGAGGACACGTGATAAAGTTTATAAATATGAAATGAACTAGCTGGTATGCCGGCCAACTTTTGACAAATAACTTTATTTTCTCTACCTTGAAGTTGAATATTAAGTTACAGAGTCTGTATTTCATGAAAAAAAAGAAAATAATTGAAAAAAACTGTACTTGAAAATTAACTGAGAATTTTTTTTTTTTTCAAATTATGCATGACACATTCACCACGTGTTATAGATGGGTTTTATTTTCTTTTTATTTTGTGCAACAGTACCAAATGATATTCCATTTCTGAACTACATCAATGTGCCTTTTTTGTACGCTTCATAGAATTACGCTTTCATACTCTTTTACCTTACTGTATTACAGTGACATTCAATGTATTAGCTTTTGTATAAACATAATTGGTGCTATGTTATTTTGATTTTTATAGTAATGTGAACACAAATGTCCTCTAACTGAAGGGAACATGTAGCGGATACATTCATCAAATCATTCTTGCTGGTACTCTATAGTTTCCTAAAAAAAAAAAAAAAAAAAAAAAAAAATTTAAAAAGGGTTAATTTGTCAAAGTTTTAATTTGGTTTTCTCAAAAGAGGGCTTTGGGGTTAGCCTTTCTCCATGACTAAATTGAGTATAATTCCTGTTTGATTTGATGAACTCAGGTGCTAACAAGGAAAACTCTTGCGCATGGACCCCTTATTAGAAATTCCTCTCATGCACTGATGTTACTACATACCAAATCCACAATCAGTTAGCTAGATGTCATCCAAATGTTTTATTATTATTATTACTATTATTTACTAGAACAAAAAAGGTGCTTTATCTTGTTTATATGTATCTTATATTGTATTATATTGTAGGTAGATTATCTCTGGTGCAATGCGTAATGTCAAAGTTTTATTTTAATAATGTGCAACAGATGAAGAGAATGAGAAAAGGGAATTGCTAAGCCTAGGCTTATAAGTGGTTCACAAAATGCCTCATATAAAGTTGGTTATTAAAAATCTGCAGTCTTCCTTTGTTTCTTTTGTCTTTACTAGTAGACGTGCACAGTGTTGTTATGACACGTCGAAAATTATTGGAATAATTGCTCATTAGTGTTAATTATGGTGAGCTATATTAGCAATCGACCATGAAATCCCAGCCACACACACACACACAAATCCAATTGTGCGAATTTACTCTGGATCTCTTAATTGCCTTTATTGAGAATATAAAATGGAAAATGGTTACACTTATTAATTTTTTTTAGACAAGATTAATATAGATGCAGTTTTACATTAAAAAGAGTTATTCAGAGCTGTACATTGATTAATCACACCTCATATCCCTGGACTGTCATTAAATGAGGGCCTGATATCTTCTTCACTGAGGTGTTTTAAGAGCACTAATGTAGAAATGAATAAATATGTGCCTTAAAAGTACTAATTAACTGTGTGGTTTAACCCTTTAAAGGCAGACATTGAATTACTGGGAAATTCTTAATTGCAAGACTTTTTCCAAGGCTTGTTTTACTTTTGTGATTATTTCAAAATGATTTTCATTGTTGTCTTTTTCATGTTGTAAATCAAGGTTGTGAACTTACCATACATAATTGCTCACCCATCTAGGGTAATATTTTGTACAAAAAGCACATATATTGAATATTTTTAAAACACAACTATGGTTTATGGCACATTTATTTAAATACAAAAATGTGCAAAAATACAGATTTTCTACAAATATGTTTTTTTCTTGGGGTCCTGATACTGACACTTGTAAGTTACCTCATGATTAAAGGTTAAAACGTGGTTAAATCAGCGTTTTAAATTGTATATTCATTCATCTGTTTCCTTATCATTTCATTACTTACTCTAGATCAACAACATGAATGTTCTATTAAAAGTGCGATAATAATTTCCCAAAAAGTGAAAGGATTTGAATTACAGAAACGATCATAATACAAAGTAAATCTTGTAATGAATCTTGAAAAATGATTTACTACAACAGTAGATCACTCTTGACTACATGCTGAACGGGGCGGTTATTTTCAGTTGATAGTTCACTCTGTGTTTAGTGGCTTGTATCCCTACATGAGTCACATTCACTATCACATAGGAATAAAAAGCCATAAGACACAGTAGCTTATACAGATCACATCAGCCAGAGTTCCCTGGCTTGCAAAATAGCTTGTTCTACCTGGACAGAAGGACGGGGGCACAGAGAGACATTGTTATAGTCAAATGTGAAACATCACCTGAGGAACAAATTGCTTTCTAAAAATAATAAGCAGTGGTTTTCTTTGTGCCAAGAATAGTTGGTGATTGGAATTGAAATCAAATAAGCTGTGATATGAAACGGATGATAGATGATATGGTGGCACTGTGGATAGCACTGTGGCCTTGCACCTCCAGGGTTGAGCCCCCCCTTGGGTCTGTATGCGTGGAGTTTCCTCCGGGTACTCTGCATTCCTTCTATAGCCCAAAGACATGCAGGGTAGGTTGTTTAGCGTTTTCATAGTGTGTGGTCGTGTGCCCTGTGATGGATGCCCCCCATGACACTAAACTGGATAAGCAGTGTAGAGTGATTATGACATATGTGATATACCGTCAACGTGTGATCACATGTGACAGCCAAACTTTGTATAACTGACATTCTAGATATGCACTAGTGCTGAATTCCCCTTTTCATTCATCTAAAATAATGATTTCAAATTATTTCAAGGATTTACTTTTTTCTTTTTTAAAGCAGAAATCTGAGGTCATTTCAGGGAAATGCGGTACAAATTGTCACAGGTTAGTTTCAACTTGACATTAATGATTACTAATCAATCAAGGAAAATAAGCGACAAAAACAAATCCAACACTGCCTCATATATTAAATGGTACCAGCAGCAGTAATTGCAGTGCTCCCTGACAATCCTGAACTGATTATTTAATCTGTGCGGGAAATCTCCAGGGAAGCGAGACGGCTTTGCTCATTGAGGTGTAAAGAAATTATCTCTGTGGCTGGCCCTGAAATAGCATTGGCTTTTCCAACTCTTTGGCTGCCACACTGCTACTCAAGAAGGGCTGCAGATTGTGAGCAGATAGAAAGGGGTGACTGGTCAGCGGTAATGACATGTGAGCAGGGTCCGCTGCCTTGCTGTGCTCCGTGGCCGCTCAACACCTCCATCCTACCAACTCCATCACTGCCTGGTGCTACACTTAGCTTCGTGTTGATGGAATAAAACAGCATTCCATTACTCAGCCACGTTGGGAGAAATTATAAAAGAGACAAAACAGCACTGGGGAGTACGGGGGGACATGATGGATGTGGTCCTGTTTGGTTCAACGAAAGCTGTCAGCTCCCTCTATTATGACATGGCTGGGGATAATAAGCTTCCCTATTTGGCGGGGGGGGGGGAATCATGCCACCTGTTTAGGATTCATCGGGGAAAGGAGATCAAGCCTCCATCTCATATATCCACAGGTGCAGTAGCTACAGATGAGGTGATGGAATGAGGTCCCTAATCTGAAAAATGGATAACACGTCACATGAAAGATGGTAATGCTTAGCAGGATGCCATTGTGTAAGTCAGCATGGGTTTGTCTGTATCAAGGCTACACCACAAGCATTCCTGAAAAATTGATTTATGCAGTCCTTTACAGATGCAGGCTTACAGACCCTCGTGATTTAGCGTGAGACGTTTAGAGGCTTCTTTACCTTCCATTCCATTTTTTTTTTATGTAAATCAATAATAAAATATGCACCTCACATTAAAACAAATCTGCTTCCTAGGAGAGTTTTTTTTTTTTAAGATGTCAGCATGATGAGAAAGTAAGAAGGTTTTTAGAGGCAAAGTGGTATAACCAGTACACAAAAGTTTGTGATCTTTTATCTGCATCTGTGTATTCAACCCAATCCCTATTAGGATTTACTTTAATGGTTCAAAAGCTGTTATAAATCTATACTTAGCTTCTGTTTGTTTGTTTGTTTAACCTGTACAGATGACACCACACAAGGAAACCTAGATAGAGAAAATAAGGGAAATGTTTATTTATTTTATTCATTAGTGTTAGACAGCTGAAAACTACCAGGCTACTTCATCTTCAAAATTCTTTCTTTTAATTTTCCAGGTAAAGAAAAAAAAAAACAGAATGGAACGGAAACAAATGATTGAGACTGCTTTAGAGAGGAAATATAAACAAAGCAATTGCCTCCGTGGCCTCTGAGACCCTGCTGATTGAAAGCTGGCTGCTGCAAGCCATCTACATAATGAGGTGCTGCCCCCAAAACCGTCATCTAACGTGCATAGATGTAGATCTAGGCTATTGCTTAAATTGTTTTTTACAGCGCGCAAAGGAACTGTGTGTTGCCTTGTAGTTCATATATGAAGAAGTAAGCACAATCAATAGTGTCATTAATGAACTGGCCAGGTTTTTTTCAAAGGGAGACTAGTTTAGTAGTTAGTGCTCTCATAAATCTTCATGGCATGGGGGTCGTCTTTTGACCAATAATTTTGAATAAAGATTAATGGAGGTGCAAAGTGAAAGCTACAACTACTATTATATTTATAATATTTATAAAAAAAAAAAAAAACTGTTTTCAACAATGGTGTTCGGAGATTGATAGTACTGTGGTGGCAAGTCTACAGGCAATATATAAGGATTAATTTTTTATAGATCAAACCTGAGACTATTAAGCCTTGGCACAATGTATCTTCCTACTAACTGTCATGCCCTGAAGGCCTTTCTCCTAATGTGAATAGCAGCAGTGTGCATCCACAGCCATTGTGTGTGTGTGTGTGTGTGTGTGTGTGTGTGTGTGTGTGTGTGTGTGGCACAGCATGGAAAGAAATGGCATGGCCCAGGGCAATGGCTTCCACATGACATATTTGATGAGTAAACCCCTGCTTTGTTAGTGACAGAGATCTGGTTCAGTGTAGACATCTCAGTGGTGACTGACAATCTATTACTTCAGTTGCAGATTGACAGCACTCAATAATTTAACAGCCGTTAATGCATGGATGTGCAGTGTTAACAAAAAAAATGCAAACAAATATTTCGACAGGGTAACAACAGTATATCCAAGATTAACAGGACGGTGAAGAGGAAACATCAAACATCAGAAAGGACTTTTAGAAACAGCTGCGTCCACGCCGATATTTAAATAGAAAGAAACAATGGCATGTCAATTAACTAGGAGATTTCACACCTGACGTTTATTTTTTTAAGGATTTGGATTACGATAAAAAAAAAAAAAAAAACAGGTATATTATGTTCTTAAATATTTTACAAATTCAGATTTTTTTTTTGTCATATTGTCTACTTTAGGTTTTCAACATTGTGACTTTTTAACAATACTTTTACTATTCTGAATAAGCTTTCTGGTTGTCCTTTGAATGTAATTTTTGGTTTTACTCGCTTAGGCTTAGCAACAAAAGACAATGATTATCTGAAGGCGATGCTCTAATAGATGCCCTAATGCTTTAATAGAGTGTATAAGAAGCTGAGGGACTGCAGACACCCCCCCCCCCTTAATGCAGTGGAAGATCTATCAAGGCCTTGAGATATTCAACAGTTTTCCCTATACACGCCTTACTTGTGGAATGTTTTATAGTTTTTTTTTATTATTATGGATTCATGCTTATTATCATAAAATTCATTACATAAACATTGCAGACAGTTAGAAGATTAATTGGTTTGTTAATTAACATTACCTGTAGCAGACAGCGATGACAGCGATCAACCGGTCTACTCTGTCCTGATCCTGGAAAGACAAACATATCACTATTTCTGAATAAAACACACAGAATTAAACTTATTCATATGAAATCATTTCCATAAGCATATGGCGAAAGAGCACTCACCTGTACAAGTACGCTCCACCTGTGTCATTCCTCTTCCTATGCTTGCGTTTCTCTTGTCCCACACATCCCATCCTTCCCCCTTGCTCTTTCTTTCACACTCACATAAGCATGCAAACTCTCTCTCTCTCTCTCTCTCTCTCTCTCCACTCTTTTCATTCAGACAGGGGGATGAGTTGGTGTGTCCTCATCTGAGCGAGCCAGATATCGAGGCTCAGCTGCAGAGACTGACATCATCCTTCCAGCAGAGCAGGTTTTCCCCTCCTGTTTCTCTCTCTCTCTCTCTCTCTCTCACACACACTCTCTTTCTCTCTGACTCATTGGCTCACAGCTTTCTTCACTTCCCCCCCACCCCCACCGGTGTCATCACTATGGAGTAAGAAGCCCTTCTGGTCTGAATGAAGTCGACTGGGTGCCAAACCAGAGCCGGGTGTGTTTAACAAAAAGGGCTTATTGGGAACAGTCTACTCTTTATACATACTTATGGACTTCCTCATTGTCTGAGCCTAAGCCCAAGTTAAACCCCTTAAAGTCTAAAGCTATTCATTCTAAAGCATATTATTTGGTATCTAATAAGGATTATTTATTAATTAGAGTGAATCTGACAAAAAAGAAAAGCGGTCTGAAGTGCTGCAAGCGAGGAATATAAGTCTGAGCACTCCTGTTGAATCATGAGAGCTTAAAGGAAAAAATGAGAAAAGAGGATCTCTGAATACAATGATCTCTGCTGTCCAAGGTCCTGAAAGAGATCTTTACAAAGACGGAAGGGGCCAAGGCAAGCACCAGAAGGCACTCATCAAGGTATTAAATAAAGGTTTTTGTAGATGTTGAGGAAGGGAGAAGGCAGCGTGACCACCAGGGTAATCCAGGGTCAACGCTACTTACTTTAAAATATGCCTTGCCACTCCAATTGTGTGCGAGCCCAGATCTGAGGTCTATTGCTTTTTTTTTTTTTCAGTACATAAACTATATTTGAAATCTTGATTTAAATAACCATTATAGCATTTAAAAGATTTTGACCAGATAATCTTTAGAGAAACTATGAAGAGCTGTCATTAGTTGGCAATTTTTTTTTCCACCAACGAAGCAATCATAATTTTGCAAATGCAACTTTATAGTCCTGTATAGAATTTGGCAATGCCATTCCTATGTGTGATTTTGCCCCCACTACGCCCATTTACAAACACATATACACTCACCCATACACACACACACACACACACACACATTCACATATCTCTATCCCTTCTGTCGCATATCTCTATCCCCTCTCCCTCCCGGAGGAATTTCCTGTCCTCCGTCATTTAGATTTTCATTTATCATTGTAAGGTAACACCATGGCAGCTGTTATTAAAATAGATTACCCCTGCTAAAATGGTGTAATGTGCACTGCAGTGAGCAATTCCACACAAACACACATATAACCTATAGATACTCACCGAGATACATGTGTACATGCATTCAATTAAACATGCATACATCACTGTGCAATTTATACGGATTACACACATAGTCTAGAGCTCGGGTGAAGACAGAACAAAAGTATGATGGATGTGACAGAGATGACAGTTAGATAAGGCTGGTTTATCGGTTTGTGTATGCTGACAGCGGCAGCGACGGGTTGATGTTACTAATGGATCTGCCATAGTCATGCCATTCACAACAGTAGATTCCTTCTTTTTTTTTTTTTTTTTTCTTTTTTGGTCTCTACTAGGGCTTCTCAGGAGGTTGCATTTAGAATTCCTCCTCTTGTTTCCATAGTGACACTTTTTCCTCCTTTGTAAAACTCACACACATTGTGTGTATGTGTGTGCGTGTGTGTTTGGAGAGCGAGAAAGAGGCTGTCTGTGTTTTAAGTGAATTGCAGTAAGGAACTTAATAGCTGTGTATATAATTAAGCACCACAATTTAACTGCTCGCTGCTATTATTTTCAATCTTGTACTGTAATCAAATCACTCCGTAAAAGCTGCACAATCATCAGTGCTAGCGCATTAGTTCAAACACAAACATCTTTTCCATGTACTTACCTCTTCATCTGCAAAAAGAAAAATCTATTTTAGCACAAACCAAAAGACATTATGGCATGATGTTTAAAAAACAACAACAACAACAACAACAACAACAAAAAACAGCTGCATAAAGATGAATAGTGTCTGTTAGCCTCTCAGAGGAGGGTGCAAAGCAATTATCCAGCTAAAAATGCATCTCATCTAGACACACTACGTGCACTTAATCAATTCCAGGGCAGAGGTGGGTGGTAGAGGAATGTAATCAGCTCAGCCATTACACAGAAAGTAGCAGCTCTAAGGACAGGCCTGTGGTCCACATTGCACACTGGCAGCATATGAGTGGATGCATTTGCTCTTTGTCTCATCGTTAAGACCATTAGCTGCTATCACTCATTACTCTAATACAGATCTAATCAAATCAGCTTTGCCCAGGTTGCTTCTACCTAACACAAATTTGGCCCAACAGGTGATGAAGCTGTGGTGGATGAAAATGGGTCAGGATAATGTGAGTCATCCGTGCAGGTGGCCTGCAATTAGATGAGCCATTTGGGGCTCTTTTACGATTTGATTATTATACACCCCACTGTGTCAGATTAGCACAATGCAGTTTCTCACCTGCTCACCAGAGGTCTCAATCACCAGGTGACCATACTTTTAATTAAATTGCCATTCTTTCATTATATACCGCTTTGTCTTTGAGCTTTCCTGACTTGTTCATAAATTACATTTGGACTAGATTCCCCATGACTGTTAGTTCATCACAAAACCATGACTTACTCTTGCACATTACCCTTATAAACTATGGCTTATTTCCTGGTTGTTTTCATGAACCTCACCTTAGAATGATTCTCTGGTTTTTTGCCTTTGAATATTGGATCATCTAATGGATTAGAGTTGGACATTGGACCACCTTGGACATCAGATAATAGATTTGAGTGGACACTGAATTATCCTTGGACATTACATAATTCTTGGACCCTGCATTGCCCTTGAACATTAGGTGATCCTTGGATATTGTACTACTGTTTAGATTTCAGCTCAGTATTAGATTACATTTGAGCAGCCTAACAAATTATCCTTGAGGATTAGATGTTATAGAATTAGAATTACGCTGGACATTACATCATTATAGGACATAGAAATACCTCCTGGATATTGGATTACCATTGTAAGCTGGATGGTTCCTGAAAACTGGATAACCCTTGATCATTAAATTACAATTTAAAAACAAATGCTTATAGATGAAATTATTGAATTATTGTTCTGAGTTAAGGTTATGTGTAAACATCAAATTATGATTTTAGACTAGACTATAATTGGACATGTGGCATGGTGGAATCGCACAATGCTGCCATGCACCTCCAAGTTGCATGTTCTCCCCGTGCTTGGTTTCCTCCCACAGTCCAAAGATATACAGATTAGGCGTCCTGACAGTCCCAAATTGCCGGTAGTGTATGAATGTGAGTGTGTTTGTGTCCTGCAATGGATTGACACCCCATCCAGAGTGTACCCCACCTCGTGTCCTTAGTCTCCTGGGATAGGATTCAGGACTCCACGCCCGTGTATACACGATAAAGTGGTGTAGATGATGGCGATAAGTGAGTGATCATTGGACAATAAATGATCCTTAGATGTTCGATTATCTTTCAACATAAGAATACCCATAGACGGTATTTGAGCCTCTGAAAAATGAGTTTGGACATTTATAACCTGAGATGTCCAGTGATATTCCCTCATACTGTGGATCTATTTATCATGTGTTCAAACAAACCTCTGCTAATCGATCCACACTAAGCTGTCAAATATGTCTGGTCCAGCATTGTAACAGTGCATCACACTTTCCTGGCAATTGGTCTTTTGGAACAGATTACTCGGAAGAGTATCTGAGAGATTAAAAATGAGAGGGTTGATAGGAAAGCAAGGGGGTGTCTAGTGCACAGATCACCCAGTTAAAAAGCCAGAGCGCAGGTGCGTGCTGCAGATTGGTGTCCGGCAGTGTGTGTGTGGGATGTATATGGGATTTCATTGTCTGTGTGGTTGTATTATCCCTGCAGAGATGAGAGAAAGGCAGGACTCGGGGACTCTGGGCATAATGTGGAGTGTGGAGGGAGAATCTCATTAGATCCATCATTTATATCAGACACTATCTGAAATGAAGGTATTCAGTGAATCTTATAGCAAATTACACATTCTTTAGCAGGCTCCCTTTAGATAGAGCGAGAGAGAACGAGAGAGAAAGAGAGAGAGTATGTGTGTGTCCTTGAATCGGTATTCCTTTCTTCACTTTTCTATTTTGTCTTCAATCAATTCTTAAGGTGTAACAGTAGCTATTTCTCTGTGTATAATTGGACTGGATGACAGCCACATTTGAAGTCAGCAGATGAAAGCGTCTCTTGACAATGGAGTGTCTGGCCTGTGACATGACTTGAATAAGGAAGAGACTACACACACACATACACACTGTGTCTCATTTTGACGGACGTGAAATGGAGTAAATGTTGGATACTATTGCATCTCACGTGACTT
This sequence comes from Dolichallabes microphthalmus, assembly GCA_026413445.1. NCBI lineage: Eukaryota > Metazoa > Chordata > Actinopteri > Siluriformes > Clariidae > Dolichallabes > Dolichallabes microphthalmus. The sequence goes on from JAOTQY010000010.1 coordinate 8,215,877, forward strand.
TGTCAATTAAGCTCTGTACTGAACTCGGGGATGAAATTACAGAAAGTTGTTTAAACTTACAAATAATCTAGTTATCTATACAGAATACACACACACTGGCCATTTTGTCAGAAACACTACTAACCGATTTTTACTGGTACTCACTGAAGGAGGCACAGTTTTTCAGCACCCTGTCCAACAGGGCAAAGCTATCACTGCAGGACCACTACCGACCAGGTTTTATAGTTTGTGGTGCATCATTCTCAGGACAGCAATAACATTGGCATGGGTGTGTGTGGTATTGCTCCACGTGTGTATCAAGTACAGCAGCAGTGCTGGGATTTTTAAACGCTTCAATAATTCTGATGGATTGAAGACAGCTTGCCAACCAAAAATACCCAGCCAACAGCATCCTGTGGCCAGAAACTGACACTGAAGATTAAATAGAGGAGGATTACTACAAATGGGAAATGGAAAAATGATCTGCAGCTTTTAATTGTACACGTTCAAGCAGGATTAATAAGATCTATCTGTTCACTGTTCGCAAGAATTAAAGACAGAAATAGACAAAAAACTGATTTTCGGATTTACGAAAACACGGTCGGCATCCCTCGTGGGCCATGCACACTCTCCGCGTCTCTCCTGTGCACACACTCCTCCACTTTTGAACATAACAACTATCTCATCTTCAAACGCAAGAAAGCTTTCCAAAACACCAAAAACAGTTTTGTGTATCTCTGTATTCGCTGTTCGCTTTGTCACTAAGGTAACCGGCATTACCCAAACATCCCCACTCTACTTCCTGCTACTTGCATTAAAAGCATAATTTCTCCCCATGGATGCACACATACACACACACACACACACACACACAAACACAGACATACATACTCAAAGCATCTCCATACCCACAAGCCATGTTAGAGGTAAACATCCTCCAAATTTATATTCTCACACAGTGAGAGACATTAACATGACTTCTAGTTGTCTCAGCAAAATTATAATGCTTGTACTATTATAAAATAAGGTCATTGATTGAAAAAATAGATTTTATATCCCAGTATATCACAGCATAATAAAAGGCCGAACAATATGAGCCATGATATACAATAAACAATGAACGCAACAGGGTTCAATAAGTGCTCTTATATGACACATGAACAATAAATAATTGAGTTCTAATCAGATTCCAAGCTCTGTATGGCTGGCATTCGTATCTGAATAATAAAGAAAACAACTTGATAGGTTGTGCTGTAAAAGAAAAATAATATGTAAATATGTATAAATAATAATGTTTGAATGTATAAATATTATAAATAATAATATGTAAAATTGTTATTTTAATTATGTTCATATAGTTGCATGTTCTAAAGTGGTTCATTCTGATTACTCCACAACAATAAGTACACACTTCTTTTTTTTTTTGTTTTTTTTGGATGATGTCATATTTTTTAATTCATTTATTTAATTACCTATTTATTCAGTTACATTCAATGTAACAACTTAGTTTTTGTCATCACTTAGATATTGTCATTCCCCCACCAGCCTCCACTCATGTTTTAATCTTAAGTTCAAAATTAAAAAATGCACTGATGTTTTTCCCATGGCAAAAAATGTAAAGAAATCTATTACCTTCATATCACTGATCATTCTCCATACAAATCCCTGTGTATGTGTTTAATGTAAACCCTTCTGATTTGCCTTGTACTCTGCACTATAGTATTGTCCAAGATATTATAAAATTAAAATAAATAAGCCGCAGCTTCTGACAATCAGAAGAGCTTCGAGGCACGGTGGTATAATTTAATATAATAATATGTTTGTAGAGAGGCCAGTGGCATGGAGTTAAATAGTGATATTGAAGACTATGTGCTCTTCAGGCAGGTGTTGGACTAATAACAAACTAAACCCAGATTTCACTGATTTAATATTAACTTACAGCACTTGCTGGAATTATTGGCTCAGGCAAATTCTTGGCTCTGTTCATGTTTTTTTATGATATCCTGCATTATTAGTGGTGCACTTCAGACCGGAGCTTGAATGCCCCGAGGCGCTTTGTTTGGTGTGTGAGCAGGGGGATGTACATAAATGGCCAGCATGGAGCGGGGTGATCAGAGAGACCAGAGGAGCAGGGGCTGACCATAGTACCAGCCCGATGAAACCTGATGGTGATGGATGTGGTAATAAAAGGCTGGATGTTCTGCTGGCTGCCTAGCATGAACGTGTTATGAATCACCCGCGTGAGACCGCTCAGAGCGAGAGAATCGGGCAGAGGCGAATGGCATGTCCATACACTCATGCACATACAGTACTGTACGTACTCACATGCACACACACACACACACACACACACACACACGCTCTTGATGCAGAAGGCACCCTGCTGCTCTTCACACAGTTGTGAGATCATCTAAGCATCTAAGCAAATAAAGCAAACAGGTTCAAATGAGGATTGACATCAGCCCCAACACTGTCATCAATTATTCAGGTTGAGGAGTACAAAGCAACTGGTTATGATTGACAGGCTCTTTGCTTTGACTTTGATATTAATCATGTTTGGCAAAAAAATTTAATAAACACCTCTGAGAACTTATGCTATGTGTGAGCATAAACAGAACAACTCTTTAACGACTGCTGCATATGAATTTCAACATTATTTTTAAAGCAGAATGTGAGAAATTAGAATTACATTGGGCTTAAAAGATGAATTTCCCTGCATGCCTGTTCTATTAAACACACCGAAATATTGCTAAAATAACAATTCTACATTGTTTCTGATAAACTCCTAAGGACTAAGATCAAGGCTCATAACAAACTGTTCTTATGGTTTCCCTAACCTAAGTCTCTGCACTGCTGCTGCAGTGTTATACCACAGTTAATATAATCACAAATGTAATGTTCTAAGAGCTTGCATTCGAATTCGGGAAGTAGGCAGGTAAGATTAAATTCTTTTATGTTGTTGTTGTTGTTGTTGTAAAGAAGAAATCATGAGGACCCAGTGGTTGATGTAATGTTATCAGAGAACTTGAGCTTATATTCGTTCTAACATTTTTAGCAGTTATTGCTGAATGGAGTGTGAGGCTGGGTATGGTTATATAGAGGTCCAGCATAAGCAGTTTTTATTTGGCATGTGGATCAGTTCTGTTTCGTGGAGATTGGCTTGAGAAGGTGGAAAAAGATTAGATTGTCTCTATATGTGACTCTATATGAGCTTATCACTAAGAAGAAGATGATTGAACCAAGAACTGACCCATGGGGAAGTCCTGTAATAAAGCTCTGAAATGATGAAACTGTCCTCTCTATAAAAACTGCATTGCTCGCAGGTGTTTTCATGTATCCTTGAGTAATATATTACACCACATTTCTCCTCTTAGAGTGATCAGGCAACAGAAAATGCGTGATGCGCAGTAAACAAACACATTTGGAAGCATGATTATTAGTTTCAAGGTCTAAAGTGGAAGTGCATCAGGAAAAGCCTTTCTTACTGCATTACCCAGCCTCTCCACACTAAAAGTAATATTTTCATACTCACATTCCCACATAGAGCAAGGCAATAAAATCTACAAGACACAAGTGCAAGTCACAAGGCAACAAATATATTTCACAAATTAACCTGCCTGTAATAAGGGAGCCTAAAGTAAACAAGCACAGCTATGCAGATAGCCAGTAAGGAAACAGGTAACAAAAGTATAATTGCAAAAAATACCAACAAGGGCACCTGGCAAGGGATGGGACATGTTAGGCAGCAAGATATAAGTAATTTCACCAAAATTCATGTTTTGGAAGCAAGAAAAATAGGCAATGGATCTGAGTGACTTTGAAAAGGGCTAAATTGTGATAGCTAAAAGATGGGTCAGAGCAACTCAGAAACAGCAGGTCAGAAACACCTGGTATACAGTGGTTTGTGTCTGCCAAAAGTGGTCTAAGGAAGAACAACGCCCATGACATGATCATGGGGAGCCAAGGCTCATTATGTGCATGGGGAGAGAGGTGAGCGCATCAGGACTGATCCCACAGAAGAGGCACTGTAGCACAAATTGCTACAGTGTTGTTGCAGTACAAAGCCCCATTAAATGTAATCTGCCATGGACTGTATACTGAGAACATCCCACACAATCTGCCATTTTGGAGTTGCTCTGACCCAGTCATCTAGCCCATAACTATTTGTCCATTGTCAAAGTCTATTGTCCATTTTCCTGATTCCAAAACATCAGCATTAAGAACCGATTGTTCACTCACAGCCTAACATATACAGTATACTTTAAATTTACTGGAATTGGGTTAAGAACTGTCCAATGCATTCATAAAGCCTGGAATGACAGTGCTGAATCATCAACTTCACAGGAATATGAAAAATGATAATTGCTCATGATTTCAGATCACTTAAAAAACTGGTGAAATTGCCTTATAAAAAATCATCAGTACAAATCACAGCTACTTTTAATAGTGAATATACAGTGGGTTGCAAAAGTATTCGGCCCCCTTGAACTTTTCCACATTTTGTCACATTACAGCCACAAACATGAA
>JAOTQY010000010.1:8483524-8502740 GCA_026413445.1 Dolichallabes microphthalmus
GTTAACCTAAACAGAAAACAAACTACAACATAAACAAAAACGGGCGTCTTGGCGCCCTCTAGGGGTTAAACCTGACATATTGTAATGTCATCTCTCTGATTCATTTTCTTTAAACATATTACTCTACAGTGCACCATGGCTCCAAAACATGACAAACACCAGTGGCAAAGGACAGGTGTTAATATGGAAGTAAAGCAAAAACTTATTAAACAACACCAAGGTGAAAAATCAATGAATGTCAATAACTAAGTGACAATAACCATGATTTAGGCATATTGCGATCATATACTGCTGCTGCAATAGAGCATTCCATATACAGTAGCTGTGCTAAGTATCTACAATTGTGTAATATAGTGTCCGCACAATGTCCAAATTGCATGACATCCAGTTTCACAGAATGGATATTGGATCTCTAATGCCCTTGTGTTTCTTTCCCCCTTTTGGCTGTTTCCCAATCTAATGGTTTAGTAAATTGCAGTTGTCTAGTATTTTTTGACTTACAGGAGTTATTTTGTGGTGCCTGTGGTCTGTCAAAGCAATCTGCATTTGTTAGCCTTGGCAGGAACATTCCCCTGGTGAACCAATAGCTAGCCTTTAATGCTCTCACGTCTGTGATCCGAGTTCGAGGCCTAGTAAAGGAAACAGCTCAGTTGCCGAATGGGGAAAAAACAACTAGTGTAAACATTTTAAGGACATATCACAGTTGAGAGATAAAAACAAATGATATTAATAAATAAGTCGTACTTGCACACTGTATTGGGATCATTCGTTCAACAGATAAAAAAATATATATTAAAAAAGCAACACTACAAAGTATAGCTATATTTAATAGTGAAAAGGTAATGTGGTCTGGTGAGTCCAGGTTTACATGATGGTTGTGTCAGGGTTACAAGGGAAGCGCTTCAAGGAAGCAAAAAGAAGTTGCTTCAATTAGTGAGGTCTGGGCTCAGCAAAGGGCTAACACAATAAAATCAAGTGAGCTAAGGATCTGAATGTACCGTATGACCAGGCTATCAAATCAATGGTGTGCTCCTTCCTTGATGGCACAAGGATATGTTAGATACTGTAGGCCAGTTAAGAAGGAGTGGTTCTAGGAGCATAAGGTATAATTGTTCCACATGTCATGGTGTAAACAAAGCTAAAGGTTGCTGAATGGAATCTTAGAATGTATGACTTTTTATGGAGCCAAAGACTGGTTGTTGTTACAGTAGTGTGTGCATGGGGGTGATGGAAGCATCAAATCAGTATCATTCAGCTTTACGGAAAAAACACGCTCCTTATCCTATTTGTGCATCATCTTACTGATCTGATCTGATCATGGCCAACATGTGAACGTATTACAGCAAAGGGCTAAAATAGCAATCTCTATTTTAAGAGAACATGCTGTACATCACATCTAAAAATATTAATTTGACATTATATTTTCCCCCAAAATTATATTACTGGCACAGTATTAATATGACTGGCACAGTCTTCCTCTTATGTATAAGAAGGTAGATGAATCTTTATAAGCATCTTGTTCTGTCCAATTGCATTTACTCATGCAGACTTCATACTTTACTACGGTTTTTCTGTACACTTCTAATTAGTAGACATGGTCATATGGTCAAACACTTATTTTGTGTTCCTTTAATCACTGGGTAGTATGTTTTTCTGATCCCTTTTGTTTCAGATTTTTGGCAGAGGCAACCAGGCTCAAGGCCAAATGATCCCAGTAGTGTGATTCTGGTGTCACAAGCCTATACAAAAACAACCTTGAAGCTTTAATGATCAGTGTATGCACTGATTGAGTGTGTGACCAAAAAGCTTTTTAATGCTTACACATATTGTTAAAATCTAACCCTTATGCTCTTTACCATTGCTGCGTAGGTGATGCTAACAGGTCCTTGCAACTCTTTCAGACATTGGGAACTTCTGTTATAAGTATTTTCGATCTATTACCTAATTTGTGCAGACAAAAAATATATGTCACTTTTGTGCTGTAAGCACTTTAGTGCAAGATACTGTAAAAATGTTTAATGTTTAGTACAACCCATTTTAAAGTCTCAATATACAATGGGCACAGATCATGTCCTCTGGAGTTGCCAATTAGGCAAATTTTACACTGGAAGCGACACTGCACATGGCAGACCCTGTCTGTTCAGCAACTTTTTAAATTTTACACTGACTGCTGTTCTGGTATGGAGATTTTATTTCTGTCACATCTACTGATTTAGCAAGTACTATATGCAAATGTCTGTAATGACAGATTGATATGTGTTGTCACTGACTCCCCTGTTTCCTGGAAATTTAAATTTTCATCCACAAAATTTTAATTGATGCCAGAGTGTGTGCTGCTCCAAGAAGGCTCCAGGCTAAAAGAGTGAGCTGACATTTCGTAAAGGTGTGCATTTAATATTTTTCTATATTACATCTGAAAAACATAAGCACATGTGGCTCTACCGACAAAGAAAAAAGTACTTGACGAGGTCACATCAAAGATGTTTGTGTGTTTTTCCATTCTGCTAACAGTTAACCTTACTCAGATATTTGATGGATATTTGGATATTAAAATGAAACAGACGGCACATCCCTAGATAATACAACTGAAAATATGCAAGGTTGATCAACGGTCCCACCCACAAACTGTGTCACAGCTGTCATGTTTTCCCCTACAGTGGCAAATTCCATTTGTATAAAATGAATATATGAATATGAAAATGTCTACATGGAATGCACGCATGCACACACGCACACGCACACGCACACACACACACACACACAGGAAACATGGTGAAGTTGTTAATATGTTATGAATTCATTGTGTGTTACGTATTGATATATATAGCAGTTTCTCTCTAGCTCTTTCTCACACACACAGACACACCACACTATCTCATTCTTTTTCCTTAGTCATCTTTCCAGCCCTCACTTATATATATTTCAGCCACTAGACACTAAATTTATCCCAAAATGAGCAGATGTGGAAGAAGGTCAGGTCACGGCTGCTTTGATATATTTTAGCTGCTTTGACACCCACGATCCACTTTCCTCAGCAGCAAGCTTAGACTGTAACCTCATTTCAACTTTCTATGGAAATAGATTCTGCTTGCCGTTACTGTGCACTTCTTGAGATGATAGGCATACTCCCATTCACCACACATGCGTGGACTTGGGGGGACGGACGAGTATTAGATATCTGCTGTGATTGACCTTACCTTAGGAAAGGCACATAAAAAAATGTCTCTTATTAGTAAAACCGTGCTGTGTCTTATTAGTCTCTTATTAGTAAAAGCATGCCGTCTTTGGAGTCATGCGCATATACGTTTTCATATCCGAATAAGGCTTGACCTACAAGATCCTAGAGGTATGTTTCATCCTGAACACACATACTGTAGCTGAACAAACGTCCTGATCTTACTGGATCTTCAATATTTCTGTGTGTGTGTGTGTGTGTGTGTTGGTTAAAATGAAAAAGACTGTAATGAAATGAAATGCACAGTAAATCAGCTTTTCCATGGAGTGTTCTCTGTTGTGACTTCGTCCCGATGATGAATGGGTCATTTGGTGGATGCTGATTTTGCACCATAATGAGCTTTTTATTTCCCATAGGTGAATTTTCTGGTAGTAATGGCGAGATTAACAAAATCTGCAGGAGCAACCTGAAACTGTGGCTCGAGTTGGATCGAGAGCTAGATTGTTCTTTAAGGTGGCCTGGCACAGAATCTGTTTAATAAATGAATGGTAGTGTATGTGACAAATTGATGGAGCACTTGCGGTGTGTGTCTGTGTGTTTGTGTGCTTCATGGTATATTTATTTATTTATTTATTTTTTACCACAGCACCCAAACTTGCTATACACTGGATGCTATCTTAGTTGAGCAAGCTTTACTTGCTGTACTTTATTTATCTCTTGGGAATTCATTACGCGTATGTACCTTGGCAGAAAACTAAGGAGGTTTTGCCCAAATATTGCTAACATTTTGTTAAGGGAGGAAACACTGAACAATATTTATAGTCATCTGAGATTAAATTACAGTACTTCCTACTTTCTGCTTGGTATTTAGTCGTCGGGTGACAAGGAATGCACGTCGTTCAGTTGCGAGTGGGAGTGTTTACATCGGTAGGTGGGGAGTGAGGTTTATGCCCCTTCCATTTCAAAGCATAAACAAACAGCTTGTGAAAATGTTTTGCTCCTATAAGAGAAGCAAAAATCTGAATGTGGGAGTATACGAACATGAAACAAGGATATGCGGTTTTGATTATTACAGTATGTGATATTTATGAAAACTTTAATGAATATTAGCGATGGTCACTAGGATCTATAATCACTGAAATAGATACAGAGATGGCGGAGTGTTTTTTTATTTTTGCTTCGGTGTTTAAAATGCTTGCAGAGGTGCTATTAGTGATTAGTAACCAGCAACGGTGCCCTCCACGAGGCAGATGGATACGGTGATCCAGATCAGAGATTTATGGGTGTCCGGGCACTGAGGGGCAAATATGCAGCCTTTTTCCTGCCTGTAAGCACTGATAGCTTATCTCCAAAGTATGCACAGACACACACACACACACACACACACACACACACACACACACACACACACACACACACACACACACGAGCATCCTCTGACATTAATTCTGAATGTGCAATCTTCCTGCCTGCTCTCATCCACCACTTTTAAGCTGCATCTATCCATCACAGATATTAATCCTTTTTTCTTTATCTCCACTTTCTTCTGAATGTTCGTGTATGTTTATGTGTGTGTGTGTGTGTGTGTGTGTGTCCGTCCGTACCTGTGGTTCACTGAGCAAACGGGCATGAACCTCATGGTGGGCAGACAGAGACCTCTTGACGACGCCCTTGTGCTGAAAGTGATAATAGTCCCCAAACACCTGTAAACACACACACACACACACACACACAAACACACACACACAATATTAGACCCAGAGACAGTGTCCTTCGTGCCATAAGTTGCTAAGATGATCTAAAACACACCTGAGGGGGAAAAAACCCTCATTAACTTTAACACCTGTGCCCAGAAGAAGGATTATTTCTCTCTCTGTCTCTCTCTCTCTCACACACACACACACACACACACACACACACACACACACACACACACACATGCTGTTGTAACACACATCAACTACACAACCTGCTGAGAAGTAGACATGCTCTCATTGTATCCACTGTAATACACACACAATCCTTAGTTACTAAAACATAAGAAATGGCATCTGTTGGTATGTCCTATGCTATAAACAAGACACACACACACACACAGTCATAAAGAGTCAGTAAGGGGTGGAAGGCACATGTCCTGCTGCTGCCGCTACGAGTAATGAAGCAGCTAATTCATTTTGTCCTCACTTCGTGCTGTAATGGTGTACATATGAGGTTTTTGAAAACAACAAGTCTGCACAGACACTCACTCACGCACACACACAGACAGACATACACACGCAGACAGAGACAGAGACAAAGACACACACAGAGACACAGAGACGCGCACACACAAAGAGAATCATGATTTCCCTCAGGTTTTGACATGATTACGATAGAGAGAGGCATATGAAGAGCAATTTTCAGCATATTTAGAGCAAAACAAAGAAAAACGAATGATTAAACTCAAACATCCTTACGTGTACTGCTTCTCACCTTCAGACGACCCTGCAGTCTGCGTGAGGAACAACCCAACTCTGACAAATACCATAGAGGAAGATGGATGGGTCTGTCTGTGTTTGTGTGTATGTAGGTCTATAACAAATCTGCTTACACAGCACTACTCCACTGTGTGCGCACTTATGCCCAGATGTTTCACCAAACTTGTGGGGTGATGTATGATGCAGAAGTTGCAACGATACCACTGTCATATAGCCATAGTTTTCTTTTCTTTTTCTAAAGTGTCTGCTTGAGTGACACTGCAGCCAATTACCATAAATCTTTTATTTTTTGTGTAATGTGAGGGATGAGAGTCTAAAATCTATGATGGTGTGCATCGATGTGGAAAAAAAGTGGCTTACTGTAGTGCCAGAAGTGTTCTAGAGGAGTGGATGCTAGATGAACCTTAAACCATGTTTAACATCAGTTAAAAATTTTTTTTATTGACTGTCGCCTTGCACCTCCAGGATCTGGGTTCGATTCCCGGCTAGTCTCGATTCCGGTCTCTGTGTGCATGAAGTTTGCATGTTCTCCCCGTGCTTGGTGGGTTTCCTCCCACAGTTCAAAGACCCGGGGATTAGGCTAATTGGTGTTCCCAAATTGCCCGTAGTGTGTGAATGAGTGTGTGGTGTGTGTGTGTGTGTGTGTGTGTGCCCTGTGATGGATTGGCAGCCCGTACCCGTCTCATGCCCTGGGATAGGCTCCAGGCCCCCCGCGATCCAGAATACAGGATAAAACATTATAGATGATGAGTAAGTGAGTTTGTTATTGAAAAATATAATGGGATAATACAGAAAAATATAGAATTTTTGTTATGTACAGTTGCGAGCATTACCGGAAGAGTGTCTGTTTATCAAAACATATATATACAAATAAAAGCTAATTTCGCCATAAGAAATAATGGAAACTCAGATGATTCATTCCACAACCCAAAAATATTCATATAAAAATAAACAATAAAAAGTATAAAGTAAAAATAAAACAAATTAACCTGCACTTTATCTTTGAAAAGAATCATGACTGAAGTAAAATGAGAGAGGAGAGAAGGAGGGGAGGGAGCTACTGTGTAGGACGACTTTCACACGAGCACACACACACACACACACACTAACGGAAACACTGCTATGTCAGCAAACTGCTTTAACAAGGAATCTCTCTAATGACACTTGCTTTTGCCTCTACGGGTCATTATATAGCATTATGACCACCATCTGCCTAACATTGAGTAGGTTCTCCTTTTGCCGCCCAACCCATCGAGACATGGATGTCATTGGACATATGAAGGTGTGCAGTACTCTGTAGGTTGGTTACTAAAAATGAATGAATGAATGAATGAATGAATTAATACAAATCAATTTAATTCCAACAACCCAAATAAATGCCATAAATTACATCTACCCTAAATGTGATCTTGTTCAAACAACATATTTACATGCGCACGTAACACACATGATTGCATACATTTGCATTTAGGCTTAACAAAAATTACCATTACAACAAAAAACTGTATAGAATGCCAAGAAGGTGTGTTAAGGAATAGGGACAAGAGAGGTGAGCTTTTGGGAGCGCGTTATTTCCATCTTCTGGAAGGAGCTTTTAACGCCTTGTTCGGGAAATAACAAAAGAACACATGCATATGCACACAGGTCTGCTTCTTTTGCCTCCTTTTGAGGATTTCGCGCAAATGTGCCATTGCATTGTCACTAAGCAGATGTATCTTCCGCACTGCTACAGCTGTTTTAACCTTTTTCTTCGTGGGGGCCGTTGTTGAAGTACAAGCACAGTCACTACACATTTGGACACCAAAAAAAAAAGGTTTATACACATGGTCACAATGTTTAAACAGTACGCAAGTGCATGTGTGTTACCCATAATGAGAGAGAGAACCACCATTGGCTCAGTTATAATCATGTGATGCTTGGCAAACAACGCGCATGTGTACTACTCATATGTCAAGACCTCGCTTGTTTATCAAGTTAAAATGTATATTACTATATTACTGTTGTTATTACTGTACATACAGTACTGTGTAAATGACTATTTTGCTGTATGGACCTGACATTTCTTATATCCACAATGTATCATATTTTTCTCTGATAAATAAATTTATGCATGCGTTTCATGTACAAATAAATATCTCTGTTAACAAAATAGGAGTGCACAATTACTGTACACTCAGAGTGGAGGGCTTGAGTCTGGCAGGAAAATCACCAAAGTGTGCTGGACTCTGGCTGTACAGATGGGCTCTCTGGCAATTTTTTTTAAATTATGGGAAAGAAAAAAAAGAGAAAGAGAGAGAGAGAGATGGCATTACTCATACTTTTGTCATTACTCATTCTGCCTCTTCTTTGTGCCTTTAGTACAAGGTCACATGCATTCTCCCACACACACACATACACCCAGACTTTAGCAGACACCGAATCCCACATCCGCCCACCTACACATGTCCACATACCCCTGTCAAAGCTAAGTACAGATGTAAGGTCAAGAAATGGAGGTACAGTTTCCTTCATCCGCACCCCCTGCTATTTCAATCACAGCTGCTGTCCTTTTGTTACTGTCTCTTTTTTCACTATCTGTCCTGCTTTCTGCCTTATCCTTTCTCTGTCTGCCAATCTATCTCCTTTTGTCTGCCTCTCCTTTTTCCCTGTTGTTGGATGTGAGTGTAACTGCTTGTTACATGAGACACATTACCTCCAAACCCCTGCTGCTACCTCTCCAAGACAGCAACACATCACTTCTCTCTCTTTCTTACTCCGCATAACAGCCTGGAACTACTGTATAAATCTCTGTTTCCCTTAGTTAAATATTGCAGTGTTATATATACGTACACTATACGTTTGTTCATAAGTTAATTTATTTCAGAATTTTAATTAAAAAAAAATTATATTCTATAGATTCATTATAAACAGGCTTATATATTTTAGTTGTTTAATTTGTTCCAGCTGTGTGCTTGTATATCATCATAGCACTTGTATATCAAAGCAAATTTCCCCATAAGAAATAAAGGAAGGTCTAATGATTTGTTCCACAACCCAAAAATATTCAGATAAAAATAAATAATACAAAATATAAAGTAAAAATAAAACAAATTAACCTGCACTTAATATATGCAGGTTATAGTATGAACATGTACAGCATTCAGTACTTGGTCGGGGATCCCTTCGCATGAATTACTGCAGCAATGTGGTGTGGCATGAAGGTCTGTGGCACTGCTGAGGTGTTAGGTGCCCAGGTTGCTCTGATAGTGGCCTTCAGCTGTTCTGCATTGTTGGGTCTTGTGTCTCGCAGCTTCCTCGTCACAATACCCCATAGATCAGCTGAGTTTCTATCTAATCAAGCACAGGCATACTCTGGTCATTAAACCAGGTATTACTTTTGGCAATGAGGGCATGTGCCATACCCTGCTGAAAAATTTAATCCATACCAGCAGATAATATGGCTCCTCTAACCACCAATGTCTGTGCAAACTTTACAATGGACCTCAAGCAACTTGGATTCTGTACCTCTTCTCTCTTTCTCCAGACTTTACGTCCAGAATTTACTTTCATCTAAAAAAGAGAACTTTGACCCACTGAGCAACAGTCCAGTCTATTTCGTCCTTGACACAATGAATGTGACAGTTATAGCCCGTGCATTGTAGCATTGTGGCTCTTGTATCACTCACTCCTGCTGCAGTCCACTCCTTGCGAATCTCTCCCAAATTCTTGAATGGGCTTCATTTCACAATCCTCTCAAGGCTGCAGTTATCCCTGTTGTTTGTGCACCTTTTTTTTTTTTTACTACATTTATTCCCTTCATTCTACTTTTCATTAAATGTGCTTGAATACAGCATTACATAAGCCAGATTGTCAAGTCAGCAGTCTTCCCCATGATTGTTTAGCCTACAGAACCAGACGAAGAGAACTTTTAACGGCTTAGGAAACCTTTGCATGTTGAGTCACTATTATCTCTGGTACCTGGAAGTGCGTGGGATATGTAGACAGCAAATTTTGTCCCTGAAATTGAGGTGTTGGAAGCAGAAAAAAAGGCAAGCACAAGGGTTTATGATTAAACCAGCAGCTTTTGAGGAGTCTTCCCAGTCTGTAGTGGTCAGGACTTACCAAAAGCGGTCGAGGAAGGAATGGCTGGCAAGGCTCTTTGATGCACATGGGGAGTGAAGGCTGGCCTGTGGAGCCTGATCCGATAGAAGAGCCACTGCAGCTTAAATTGCTGAAAAGACTAATGCTGGTTATGATATAGAAGTGTCAGTGCAGGGTTGCAGTTTGTTGTATATGGGGCTGTGTAGCTGCGAGTGCCCATGCTGACCTGGGCCCAACGCCATAAACACCTACAATGGGCATGTTTGCATGAGAACTATACCACAGTGCAGTGGAAGAAAGTGGCCTAACAAATCATATTTTATTTTACATGAAGTGGATGGCCAGATACAGTACATGTGCATGGAGAAAAGATGGCATTAGGATGCAATGTTCTGTTGGGAAAACTTGGGTCCTGCCATTCATGTGGATGTTACATTGATACAAACCACCTACCTAAACATTGCTGCGGACCAAGTACACCCCTTCAATGTTCTTGGAAAACTGCTGTCCACAGTAATATACCTTTAGCGGTCTAATGGAGTCCATGCCTCTACGGGTCATTATATAACATTATGACCACCATCTGCCTAATATTGAGTAGGTTCTCTTTTTGCCGCCAAAACTGCCCAACCCATCGAGGCATGGATGTCATTAGACATCTGAAGGTGTGCGGTACTCTGTAGGGTGGTTACTAAAAATTAATGAATGAATTTAATTCCAAAAACCCATATAAATGCCATAAATTACATCTACCCTAAATGTGATACTGTTTAAACAACATTTTTACATGTGCACATAACACACATGATTGCATACATTTGCATTTAGGCCCAACAAAAATTACTTGTTCGGGAAATAACAAAAAAACACATGCATATGCACACAGGTCTGCTTCTTCACAGCTCAACTTGTCAGCTTACTCAGCAAGACAAACCAAACAACGAAAAAAAAAAAGGTTCATTATCCACATGTGCATGCTCATTCCTAAAATTGTCCAATCCTTCTCCTGGACTCCACGCTTAATGTACAAACTATATGTGACACCTGAAAGGAACATCCTGGCATTGATACATACAGAAGAAATTAGTTCAGGATAGCATTGAGATTTATAATATTATTGATACACTGCTTGGCAAAAAAAAGCACATGCTAATCTTTTATGCCACCTGCTGTAAACAGTTTAAAAAGGCCATACTGACAGTCACACATGCTCTGCAAAGAAACAAATATATAGATAATGCTGGCCCATTCTGAGGGCTACCACTGCATGTATATTTCAGACATATGGGAAACACTGTCTGGGAATATGCCTTTGACATCAAAGAAATATAATAATAGAGAAATCCAACTCTCTTCTTACCCCAATGCACCTGTGACTCTGGAACTTGGCAAATCTGGAGTAATCAGAGTAAATGTCCTTTTCCCAATGTTTCAAAGTCCATTCTTTACGCTTCCAAGAAAATTAAAGCCTTTTTCATTAACCTTACTGATAATTGGTTTTCTTAAGGCTACACAACAGTTTAGTCCTAATCCTTTGATTTCTCTTTGCATTTGTGGTGAAAATGCTCTTACTTTAACTATTAAACACAGCTGTGATTTCTTCTGTTCTTTTTTTTTAATTTTTTTAATGATTTGATTACACCAAGTATTTAAGTGAACTCCCATCATGACAATAGTTCACAACTATGCTTCCAGGTTTTACAGTTCTTAACCCAATTTTAGTAGTAGTAGTTTTAGTTGTTTGCTTTTGTTAATGCAGGCCAATTATCTGACCCTTCTGTAAAAGAGTAACATCAGAGCCACGACTAGGATATGTCTTCTGACATGTTTGTTAAAGCAATTGAGTCATCAGTGCATCAGTTAATGCTAAAAAACTTGTTGCTGGCTAGTCAATACAGTAATTATACAATGGAATGGTTTTACATATGCTTAGCTAATCCCAGGCGAAGCTTTTTTGGCCCAGCATGAAATGATTCAGTCTAAAATGATCTTGGTGCAACAAAATGTTGTTCAATTGTCATCACAGAAGACAAATAAAGTAATCTGTATTCTGAAATTCTGCTAGGTGGATGCTAAATCAGGTCCTAAAATGCACAGAGGTTCAGTACAGTGAAACAGATTGAATTGGTGTCATTGCTCCAAGAAAGACAAAACATGTACAGTCCTATGTTACATGAAGACGCTGCATCACTAGAGAAAAAGCAAAGTAAATGTTAGCCTATGACACTGTTTCACTAAAACAGCAGGTGCACAATCATGTGGCCTTGTACATCGCTACAGAGATTTGTGTCCTCATTCATCTAACAAATCCAACTCAGCTTCTCGTGACCTTGATAATTAGCTGAGTCAGGCATATTAAATTAGGTCTATAATCTGCAGTGCTGGGTATATAGAGGATACAAACGGACACGTTTTCATTTCATAGCATATTCTGAGAAGTCACAGGTTCAGGTGACTCAGTGAACTCTAAGGCCTGGTGATGGTCAGTTAAATAGGAAGTATTAAAGGATGTGACACCGACAATGTACAGTACATCCCACTGCTGTGGACATGAGCAGTTTGAATGTTTGCTCATTAAAATATGGACAAGTCAAAGGCTCAAGATAATTATTAAAAAGTAGATATGCTGTAAGTCATATGAATTTTTTTTAGAAGATTCATAATTCCAAAAGGTTGCTATACTTTTTTTTTTTCTACTACAGCTGGGTGGCAACAGAAATAGACATGAAAAGAATAGACATAAAAGAGTGAGAACAAGAATGAAAAAGAAAGACCACGGAAAGGATAACTTTCAGCTCCTCATTAAGCACAACATGACAGCATTAGTGCTTCTGGCCTACTGACTAAATGTATAATTCATTGTCTCATTTGCTAAAAGAGCAAAAAAAACAAACAAACAAAAAAAAAATACTATTGCTTTTTGCATTTCTAAGCCTGAAGTAAACACCTTTTTCCCTGGATAAAGCCATTATTATATGAATGAAAAAGAATAGCATTTAATGGTTTAATTTAGATTCAATGGCATTACCATCTGAATTTCCATCTTATGAAAAGCATTTGCCAGAACTGCACTCTCTGGCAGAAGGAGAAGGAGCAGGGAATGGATAATGGAGAATACGAGTTGTAAACATTGTGATGCTCGTTTGTGTGTATGTGTGTGTGTGTGTGTGTGTGTGTGTGTGTGTGTGTGTGTATGTGCGCCATTCCACTGATTTGATTTATTTGAAGCAGACCCTCAGGCCACCGTGGCTGGCTGAGAAAGACATTTTTACAACAGGCAGTGTTCTTACGATGAAAGCTATGAAGCTAAAAGTTGTATTCAAAACCCACCTCCAATCAGAGTTCAGACCTTGCCTATATCAAAGCCAAATGTGGTAAAGTTGGTGGTTTAAATCCAACTACAGATAAAACATGGCACTCAGAAAAGGACTAAAGTGCCACCTTCTCCTTTGCAGTGGGAATGCCTGAAACAAGACAACAACCAAGGCTGGTTCTGTGCCATTGGTAATAACAAGTGCATGCACTGACAAGCCATAACATTAGCACCAGGTGTTCTGAACACCACTGACTGCCAATATACACCAGTAAACTAGTGACTGGGTTATGGGCAAACGAGGTTCACCCATGTCGTCTGATAACACAGAAAGGCCAATTCCACACAAATTGCTGTAAAAAGTCAATGCTGATCACAATAGAAAGGCACCAGAACACCCAGTGCAACACAGCCAGCGTTGCATAGGCCCCAGGAGGTAAAGACCCCAAGGCTGCAACTCCCTATATCCCAAACCAATCACGCACCCATGGACAGCGCTGTACAAACAAGTCTGATCCACAGAGGCTCCGCTCCCAGAGGCCCTGCAAAGCCAAGCGCTGAGGGGCCAGAGTTGCCCTTGTGGCACAAGGGGAACTCAAAATCTAGTTGGTTATAATGTTAATGTTTTTAATGTTATGGCTGATTGAGGTACATTGTGTGTAATGTTAAAAAATGCATTAACTAATAGAACATATGTTCTATTACATCGGTTTGAAAGACCACAAAAACACACATTAAACTTATTCTGCATTCTGTCCCTAGATTCAGTTAGTCCATAGGTACTTTACGCAGAATTGAGTTACATAGTCAGAAATTCAGGCACTGCTAGCACTCAGATTAAGCCCTGAACACACGACTACAGTGTGTGTAGGCTCCTCTCGCTCTGAGAATACGCCTCCGTACTGGCACATGTCGAGAAGAGACGACAAGTTTCTCATACTGCATCCCAAGTTACATCAATGTGAGTAGGTACACTGCAAGGATGCAACTCAAATGATAATGCTTTCTGAAGTTTTCTATAAAACAATATTCAAATGTAGTTTAAATTTCATGACTCCCCTTCATGTTGGTTTTCTCAATATACAGTAAGGCTGAAACCTGTTCACTTGGTTTGACTTGGCACAGGAATGCCAATGCATGCCTCGATTATTTCCAAAACGTCCGTTACTCTTTCCGGCTACATGGATTAACTCCTGTGCCAAGTCGAACCAAGTGAACAGATCTGAGAATTATTCCAACATAAAGTGACAAAGAATTATAATGATTCACAAAGACAAATATACTCTGACTGAATCTTAAATCTTAACTGACTAAAATGAACACAGCACATTAAAACACAATGTGTTTATGCATCAAAGTGAGTTAAGAGCTAAATCTTTTCAAGTGTGTCATTCAGTCAAACATGATTCACATTTTTCTCTAAACTCCAGGAACCTTTCCCCACCTCCTGATATTGCCGCAAATTGGTAAAAAATGTCAAAAGAAAATGAATAATAAGGAATTTGACCATGTACTAATGTGCTCCTATTAACTATGGATGAGCTACAGTAGGGTTGCATCCATAAAATGAATGTGTGTGTATGTTTTTCACTAACTCATTTTTTTCTTACATACAGAGAGCTGTCCATGTTAGAGCATATTCTCTCCTATTGGGTTTTAACCATATTGGTAAACATACAGTAGCACAATTTCCTTGTTTCCCCCTTGAGCAAAGTACATTAATCATTTAACAGTGCACTCTTCATTACTAAAGATCCTTATTTCTGTTTTATTTTGCTTTTGCCCTTCTCTGTTCAAGTTCCATGCTGTTTATTTCTATTTATATTCTCTTTATTTTACCTACTAGCTTATCACAGTTTTGATAATAAAGGTGTGATATTAAGGATCTGAGCTACATCTGAGCGTGCATAGTAATCACAGGCCAACTGGAAATGTTCCTGTGAATAGAAAGATAAAACAGTATTCGTTTATTACATAGCCTTTAGGCTTGCTGTGATATTTTATATTTTTTTTAGCACAGAAAATTTAAGACAGAGAGACAGTGAGAAAGAGGAAAGAAAAACAGAAAAAACTGAGGCAAAGTGAAGGCAACTAAATGCAGAGTAATGCAGAGCTGTAAATTGCTGGAGGATAGGATGCACCATGAAACTGGTAATAATGAATTCAGAGCCCCTAGATTAATGTCATTGATGATGCACTTTAAAAAAGGAATGAGAAGGATTTGAAAATGGTCCAAAGAACATCGGGTGTGACTCATCCACAAGCAGTGCTGTTCGTTTTTATCATATTTTTGCATGTATTAGTGTGACTTTTTTGAACAGATTAACAGTAGGCGTATTAGAATAAGCACACGTGCGTGTAAGCCTTTCATCTATCTTGGTCCCGTCTCCTCCCATGCTCTTACACATACACAAATGTTCCTTAAGACTCACCTACTAACTACAGGCGTTTGCCTTAAAATACAATAAGCTGAGGGACTTGATATCTAGAATCTTTTATTTATGGAGACATTGATATACCACAAACCCTCTCCTTCTCTTTTCTTTCTTGTGAAATCAGACACGCCTCCATGCTGTGTCCACAGGGGAAAATTACCTTCTTATAAATGCGGAGAGAACAACCATCCTCAAACACAACAGTCCTGATCAATCAATTTAACCCATGGTCAGTCCTAGATAGAGGCAGTGCAGCATATTGATGGAATAAATCAGGTTTGAGCTCAGATTAAATTACCCTCCATCAATCGGTTTAATTTTTAAGTACCATAGCACTAGATAAAATCTAGTAAAGAATTATATGCAAGAGTTTCAAATTGTATGTAGAGTATATACAAAAAAAAAAGTCTAAATTCATGAGTTCACCCATCAGCAGTATGCTTTTGCAAATGTAAAGAGAGTAACTTGGCATCAAAGGAATTTCTGAGTGAGGCATACTGTATCTGAAAGGTTTACACAGAGTCATCAGCAAAGTGTTAAAATGGCAAACAGCCAAAGAGATCTGATTATGACAAATTGAAAAACTATCTTTCACTCTTAAGTGAGCACTGACTAACAAACTGTGAAATAGTGTGCAGAAAGATGTATATACTTGATCTTCAATATGGGTCAGAGATCTGGGATGCCAACCCCTCCCGTTGGCAAGCAAAAAAAATTATGATGTCGCATCTACACTTTGCTGGATGCTATTTAAAAAAGAATTTGAAGGAAATGAGCCTTTGAATATCTTTCTTCCACTCCAAGGACACCCTGAGAATTTGAGGAGAAGTTGACACCTGCCAGTCAAAAGCAGGTCTGATATGTGCCAGTCAGATGTGTGAAGTTCTTTTGAAAAGACAGTGGATAACGTGAGAGAGCTGTCATGCTGTGGAAACAGGTCAGGAGCTAGAAAGTCAACGAGTAATGCTAGTGGCATGATTAAAACTGGAGTGAATAATTCAGTGAAAAATACGCGGCATGTGTGATGTGTCTTTCTTTTTATTTATCTGTAAAGTCTTTTAATTACAAATGTGCTTTGATTAGATGCAAGGAAGAGCACATTTTCCCACTGTAATAAACAACATATTGTACAAGATAGAGAATACAAAATAAAATGAAATGAGCCAAGCATGACATGAACGATTTTCTTTTGCTCTGTTCTGTCACAGAACAGTTTTGCTATAAAAAAGGTTAAAGATTTGTGTGATAAAATGATGCAATCGTTGCTACACAATATTATACTGTCACTATGCCCACTGACACAGTCTAATAGGTTTTCGCTAAAAACAGGCCAAAAGAGCAGTCTTTTTTCTGCCCAATAAATCAGGAGATGAGCCAATTGATAAATTAATTCCGAATGATTTGTGCTGGAGAAGCGCTGTGGGTTCAGTGATTATCACTGTCACCTTGCACCTCAAGAGCTGGGGTTTCCAAACTCCTTAGGATGTTGTGTGTGTGGAGGAGGTTCAATATTATCCCCAGGCTTACTGGGTTACCTCCAGGTCCTCTAGGTTCCTCCTACAGTCCAAAGATACACAATGTAGCCTGATCCAAGGTTTACCCTGCTTTGTGCTCTAAGTGCCCACAACCCTACACAGGACACATGGTATAGATGGATGGATGGATGATTTATGTAGGAGTTTTGAACTTTCTGACATTACCTAATAGCACCTCAAAGCTCTGCACCTTCCCCCAATCTCACATGCTCTCAGGAATTGTAGGGTAAATTGATTAAGTTTAGGCTTCACTAATGTAAAAGAAAATGTAGAATTGTATGATTGATAATATGTGGACAAACTGACAACTCATTTGTCAAAAACAAACAAACAAAAAAACCCCAGAAAGTGTGTGGTTATTGCTATTTTTCAGCTAAGTCACTAAAAGTCCACCTTCCAGCTGAGTTGTCGAAAGTGCCACTGTTGGCAATCAGTTCACAACTGCACAGCTCATAATATTATTACTCTCCCCTGACTCTCAGTCCTTAAACCTAAAATGGTATAAATTCTTATTTCCCCGGCTTTCTCAAGCTATTGCTTCTGGATGATTAAATTGCTTATTGAAAGTTTAAAAATAGTAAAATGGCAAGGACACAAAAAAACAATATAACACAAGCCTAGTGTTGCATAATGAGGCAACAATATTTCTTTGATACATAGTTATTTTTTTTCATCTACCCACATTTATCATCAGACCATAGAGCATGCTGTGCATAAAATTCCCGATTCTTTAGTTGGTCATTCTTTGAGTCAGAGTCATTCTTTTTTTTCTTCTGATTATGGTTACTTATTTATATCAGTATTTATTTTTCATTTGCTTGAGGCAGGGCCTCTTGGAGGTGAGAAAAGATAAATCAAGTACTGTAACACCGCAGGCTTTAGCAACCAGCCTCGCACCCAACAGAGAGAGTCCACACTATTTCATGCCAGCTTTCAACACCAACAGACAATAGACAATTGAACAATATCTTTCTGCTGCTTTTGTATCCATTTCTCTAAATTTCATCCATATTAGGCTTTGGAAATCTACTGATTCCAGACCAAAATGAACAGAGGAGTTTACTGCACGGAGAAAGATATTGAAAGCTCATAAAAAAAAAAATCACTACTGTGTTTTACTCATAAGAAGTGGATCTGTTTCCTGAATCATGTAACTTAAATCCCAGGTGGATAGCTGTCCTTCCAAACCCCTCGCCCGTGCAGTAGCAAACAGCTTCACTGTATTCTTTTGGAGAGACATCTAATAAGATCTGTTTTAGTTCACTAGGTCATTTATCCTTGTATAACTACTTCTTTTGTATCCAGTCTAAGGCTTCAGACTCTAGACTTCTGCCTCATGGGGTTATGGTGCTATTCCTAAAAGCAAATTTAACATAAAGAAGATGTAATGTTTACATTTAACAGGCACAATAACAGGTCGCTGTAGTCAGGTTATCATTATGTATGACAAAAAAAACATCCATTTAAATGCTGCTGCTGATTTCTAGGGTTTCAGAATGTGCTGTGCACTTAATTGTTTCTACTCCCTTTTTGCAAAAAGTGCAATTCCACTATACTGTAAGGGACCGGTCTCAACGTGTACATGTTACATGTTAGGTGTCCATGATACATTCATTACAATTGCCTGTTGCTCATTAGCTTGGCATCGTGTTCACATATTATTAAAACCAGTGGCGGCTGCTAGCTTTTGAAACAGGGGAAGCTCATATTAGGCCTTCATCAGGGCATGACATTAACTTTTTTGCTCAATGGCCAATGTGGCTAGTGGATTTCCGGAGTCACTAGCCATTCAGCCTTTTTACTAGCCACAATTTTGTTACCATAAAATCAGATTTTTTCTTCACCATGATACGCAAATGTTTGTTAGATCTAGATTTACTTATAAATGACAGCATACACTGTATCACTATAGTAGTCAAGCATTCAGTACTGTTAAGATAGCTCCCAATATAAAAACATGCAAACAGAATATTCTGCTTATTGAACTTAAATTCAAGCCTCTCATGAAATTGAAAAATAACAGATTCAGTACAACTGAACTCATTCTGATGTTAAAAATACAGCAACTCAGAACATTTATCATTTTAGTGTGTTGTGTACTATTACCAGGTATTCATTATGTATTATTCATTCATTCATTCATTCATTCATCTTCTATACCGCTTAATCCTGTGTTCAGGGTCGCGGGGGACCTGGAGCCT
>JAOTQY010000010.1:8816238-8826277 GCA_026413445.1 Dolichallabes microphthalmus
GCCATCTCCCCATCATTGCATTCAGTTTTTATTCACAATTTGTTTAGTGTCCCAACTTTTTTGGAATCCGGTTTGTAGCACAATTTCAGATTTATTTAGGGCAACAAGTGCAGCCAGTTTCATCTGTAAATGACTGTTTATTCTTTGCAAGTTTTTTTCACTTGAACTGCAAATAAATGCATATTATGTAAGCTCTGGAAAAAAAAATAAGAGACCACTGCAATTTACTCCAGAAAACATCTGGAATATCATCATGAGGACGATGGATGGTCACAAATCATCAATCAAAGCTGAGCTGCCTTTTTGCAATATGTATTATAAAGTTACCGAACAGCAATGTGAAAAACTGGTGTAGAGCCAAAACACATGAAAGCTGTAAATTCAAATCCGAGTTATTCCACCAAATGTTGTTGTTGGGTTCTTCCACCAAATACTGATTTCTTAATGTTATTTAGCCAAAGCATTAACACAATTCGTTTACAAATTATTTGCATTTTGTTTTATTTAAGTTATTAAAGCTCTGCAAATACTGCATGATCTTGAGTTATTTTGATGTGTTTTAAATAAAACTGTTCATCTCACTAATACATGCACATGTAACACATGTAAGTAAAAAAAAAAACATACGAAACTGTTTATTTTTTTAATAATACTTTTTATGGTATTTTTCCAGAGCTGTATAGAAGGAATAAATAAGACTGTCTGTGTTTTCTAAAACTATTTGGGTGCATAGAATGGCCTGGGTTGGTGTGGGATTTCCTGGCCTGAAATTGTGTCCCAGTCCGGCCCTGACCCCAGTATTAATAAAACCTGGTTACAACTTTGCAGAAGAATTTTGGTCAGAAATGAAAAAAAAAAAAAAAACATAAGGAGATCACTTAAACACTGAAGTGTTCACCACATAGTTCTGATCTTAACCCAACTGAAAGTCTTTGGGATGTGCTGGAGAAGATTTTATGGAGTGGTTTGACTCTGTAAGGTCTTGGCCAAAATATCATGCAATTCAGGATGGAAATAATATTTGTAATAGGTTCTCAAAAAAACAATGGCACAGCAGACAAAAAGAAACAAATTTCCATTTATCAGTCTTTTCCATCTCGATTGTGTTGATCTTAGCTAAATGATTCCTATTGGAGCAAGTATTTCACATGTAGCTTTGACTTATTTAAAGAAA
This sequence comes from Dolichallabes microphthalmus, assembly GCA_026413445.1. NCBI lineage: Eukaryota > Metazoa > Chordata > Actinopteri > Siluriformes > Clariidae > Dolichallabes > Dolichallabes microphthalmus. The sequence continues at coordinate 8,817,413 of JAOTQY010000010.1, forward strand.
GAAAAAAAAAGTTCAGAAGCAGCTCTGTGATTTCAGTGTGTACGTGTATACTTTTGTGGCTTAAGAAAATTGTATAGCCTTTATACTTTAAATCCCCTGTGCAGTTGCTCCCTGCAAATCACTGGGTCAACTTTAAGCTCTTAACCAATCAGGTGAATGAGAAGTTAGCTTGTGCCCAGTCGCTAATGATGCCCTATGAGTTAATGGAGCGTGAGAAGGAGCAGCGTTTCAATGGTAGTGGAAAAGCTTTTTCTCACTTCGGCCTGGCATGTTTAAAGATTCTGTACAATTGCATATAAAGTAAAGAACTACCACAACAAGAGGTCATTTACACCAAGGCACAGGGCACACAGGCTCCCACGTGAAATCACCTCCAGTAGCTAATCTTTCGCACAAGTCTTTATTGTGGACGAATGGGAAAAAAAATTTGATCCAAATGCCCATGAGGACTTTGCCTTAGTATCAAACGGAGCATTGGACATGCTCAGACAAACACTAAATCTTGAGAATCATACAGAACCATGCATGTGTGTGCACTCATCTGCTTGTGAATGGGGGAAGGGTGTGTGAAGAAAGGAAACAAAGGAATCCATCTTTCTTTCTTTCTCTCTCTCTCTCTCTCTCTCTCTCTCTCTCACACACACACACACACACACACACACACACCGTATTCACAGCATCCGCTCATGGTGGGAGCTTTCATCTCTGTGTGCATCTTTCTGGAAAGGGTTTTCAGTGTGTGTGTATGTGTGTGTGTATGTGTATGTTTGTGTGGACAGCCATGTGGAATATGCTTTTTTATGATTTAATAGGTCAGTAGTTCTGAATTCTTTGGCTGTTTTATGTGAGACTTGTGTATGTTAACGGTTTGCCTTCAGAAATTCTGCGAAACATCATACTAATAGATTTAAAAAGTAAAAGGTCTGTATTCTGTAAAGGGAAACTGAATGTGTTGTTTCCTTTTACAAATATTGAATGTTTTTTCTTTTTTTGTTGTTGTTGTCGTCGTGGGCACAACAATTCTTCAATAGATTATTTTCTTTTTTCATGGATGTTTAAACTGGTATATAATGTACAGAAAATTGTTGGTGCAGCACAGTGAATAGCATTGCATTTCGATGCCAATATATTATGAACCCAAACCTGCTAAAAGCCACCAAATAGGTCTGCCTGGCCAAAAAAAAAAAAAAAGGCACACACTAATATTTCATTGGACCCCCTTTTGTTTTGATTATGGCATGCATTCATTGTGGCATCATTCAATAAGCTTATGCAGTGTCACAACATTTTAATTTCTCCCTAAGCCTTTTCCAGTCTGGATTTTTATCTGGCCAATGCATGTGTGAAAATGATGTCTTATGCTTCCTTAACCACTCTTTCACAATTTGAACCCGATGAATCCTGGCATTGTCATCTTTGAATATGCCTGTGCCATTGAGGAAGAAAAAAAATTCATTGATGGAAAAAACCTGGTCATGCATTATTTTCAGGTGTTAAGTTGACCTAGTTTTTTTTCTTTTCTTTTTTTTTTTTAGCACAAAACATTGCTGAATTAAACCTGGCCAATTGAAGCAACCCCAGATCATAATACTGCCCCCACAGGCTGGTATTTTTAGTACAGCAGTGACAGTAAGTGTGTTGCTCTTTTAGAGCTGTCAGGTACAGCAGTGTAGTGTGGATTTTTCAAAGCACCTCAGACACCATGCATCACACACACCCACTGTGTCTGGATAAAAAAAATGACATGTACACCTACTGTGCAGAACATGGTGGACCAGAATAGTATTATTTTTTAATACTTAGCTTAGCTGTAACATTGATAAGATCACAGACATACCACCGCTTGTTATATTTCTCTAAAACAAACGTTACACATTATGGCCATCTAGTGGTCATGCTCCATTATTTATTTATTTATTGGTAATAATAAGTAGAGCTTCACAAGCTTAGCATTTTATTTCATTATTGTACAAAGGAAGAAGGCTCTTCATATGTCCTCTGACAAATGTGTAGATTTGTGTAATTAAAGACAAGCAGTCTTTGAAGTTGTTCAGAGAATTGTCACGATTGTGAAAATGAAATGCTTTTAATGACCTAAAACCTCTTCTCCATTTTGAACACTTGACCGATGCCCTTATGCAGTGAATTTAGTGCATAATGGAACTTATTCTCCATCAGAAATCAGTACAAATAGGTCAGGGTCTAGACATCACAGATGAGTTAGTACAAAGAGCTGATATACCCATCCATCTCGCCATCTTCAGTACCACTTATCCTGTATTAGTTTTTTGGCCTTTTGTGCTCATTTTGTTTAAGGATTTGGGTTTAATGTATTCTCTTTCCTTGATGTTTTATGTTGGTTCAAGTTTTGTTTGGCGGCACAGTGGTTCCTTCAGTGGTTACTCCGGTTTCCTCCCACAGTTCAAAGACATGCAGATAAGGCTAATTGGCATTCCCAAATTGCCCGTAGTGTGTTAATGTTAAATGGAGGTCCTGCCATGGTAGTAAAATACAATGGTGATCACCGTTAGCCTCCTCTAGAGAGGTTCCTAGAGGGATGGAATTATTGAAGTTTTGTTTGGACTTTGTTTGGACATGCATGCCACCTACAAACCATTCCATTTTAAATATTAAAAATGACAAATTTTTATATAAATACTTTTCTTTTAATGTTTTGTTATAAGACAAAAGAAAAATGAAAGATAAGCCAGTACTACCCAGTAATACTGCATTTCGGTTTAGTCTAGTGGCACAAGATGTTTATTATATTCCCCCATGTTGATTTTTGTTTAAAAATGAATGAATAAAAAATGTCAATAAAGATTTACATTTTTTATTTATTTATTAGACCACAAAGACACAATCTAATCCAATATTCCTTCACAGCATAACCACCATATTATTTTATTTAGGCAATAAGTTCACAATAATTCTATACAATATATACATACTTTGTGTCATGTTTACATTTGTGGAATAAAACATTATATGTACATAATCAATATTCAAAAAATCAAATGTCACTGGCATGAAAGATATCAGGAGATTTGTTTCTCTGGTCAATCTTACAGCAGCCAATTACCTGAGGACCTGCTTGTGGTTAAGCAAAAGGTCAGTGTTGTTGAAGTTTCTCTTTGATGATAGTATAAGGTGAGTTTGATGGTCACTTTAGCTATTTATTTAAGCAAAAGATGAAGCGAGGAGAAACTGGTCCTAGCTCAGCATAGATTAAATGCCCTTTCTAACAACAGCTGTCTTCTCAGAGCAGCATAGTCCAGTGTTAGTTCAGCCTTAATATCAAGCTACATATGAAAGGATTATTAGGGCAGAATAGATGAGGCAGTTGTTGAAAGTGAAAGTAAATTACAAAAGTTTTTATTACTTCATATTGCTCTCAAAAAAGTCAAGGAAGTTAGAGATGTGTGTGTAGACAGTATAAAGTTCCGGATTGCAATCCAGTGAATCATACCCAAAACTGACCAATCCCAGGAGCTTCCACTCCTGAGTGGGGTTTGGTAACAGTGAAGAGGCGAGGTCAAGTGAGGAAGTGGGTGGAGCAATTAGGACCCCTCCAGTCTCAGCTGGACAGATGTTAGAAGGACTGACCCCAGGACCCAGGTGTCCACACAGCATGTTCTCGGAGACACTGATGGGAAGGCCATACTGAGCATATTGTTGCTCACAGTGCACCACGTCACCCAACGTTACTGTGCCCACGCGAGCCCACTCGCTCTCCCCAACACTGGCATCAGGAGTGAGGGACCAGCCCGTCACTATGGCACCTCTGGGAAGAGCCTCTATTTCTGCATCGTGGGGTGTTGGGAGGCAGATGGGAAGGATATGTTCGCCGATACGAGCTTTATCCAGCAGTTTGAGGAAAGCTAGGTCAGAGTCTAGTACCAGAGGGTCATAATTAGGGTGAACAGTGATGGAAGATACCTAGAAGATTAAAGAAGAGTTAATTGATTGCTTAGAACAAAAATCTTGAACAGTACAACAGACTTATTTTAATCCTCATGAGTTCTTTGCTATGGAGCACTGATCCAGACTTTTTTTACAGCAATATTTTTTTATATTTATTTTACTATTAATTCTTTTGTTTTTCATTATATTTGAATTTTCATCTTAATCATTAACAACATGCACAAAACAGTTTATTAAAAACAGACACTAAAGCCCCTTTACATGCTTGGGACAGTGCAGACCAGAACTCTTGTAGCACCTTGTTTCAAGGTCAGTCACAGTGCTGAGCACTCCTTTCCACCCCTTCCCCCAAATTGCTGATGCCTCTCTCACCCTGAGGTGTTGCAAGTTTTTAGTCTGGCGCAGGTCACTGCGATAATGTTTTCCCAGCACCACCCGTATTTTAGACACATCCAGTGGGTAGACTTTTCCGAGATCAGTGACGCAGTGGGCAGCCACCACCACACTTCGCTGGTTAAGCAGCGCTCCACTACAAACTAGCTGCCAGTTTTCTAAAGACATATCATCATCTTCCTCATACATCAGATCCATGTCCTTCCCCACGCTAGTTGCTTTCCCCAGCTTTTCTCCTGAATCTTGGGCAGATCGTCTGTATATAGCAACCAGCCATGGCCAATGAGTGGCTGCTGGATTCTGTGGGTCAAAGTTCGGCAGCTTGCCACATACTGGCACACAGAGAGTGAGAAACATTTGGTCAGGACAAGATAACAACATAATGAATCTTAAGTGATTTGTAGTAACAATACAATAAAAGTTTTTGTAGATGAGTTAACATGCTCTTTGCCTCTGTGGTCTCTGGCTGGTTCTCTTTTCCTATGTTTTCCCATAGGTGTGGGCTACACTGAAGGGATGGGTGTGTGTCATGTTTTTCTTCAGTATGACGTTCAGTATGATTCTACATCCTGTAAGATGTCCCACTTCCAATTTTTTTTCCAATCCTAATTTATCTTCCCAATTTGTTCAGTTTTTTCCGAGCTCCTCACGCGAGCTTTTATTCAATGGCACATGCATTTTAATTCGGATATAACTAATGAGTCATGGGTGTGTGTATTATATTGTATCCGGCTCCCTCACCTGGTGAACAGGAGACATGGCGGCCACTCCACTTGCCGGTCTTGAGGCATGTTCTACGAGTGCTCCCACTGTGATGGTAGTAGGGTGAGGTGCACCCATACTCAATGTGTGTGTAAAGATGGTGAAAACCCTCAGAGAGTGGAGGCAAAGACGGGGGTCCTTTAGTTGGACTGACTGGGGTAAAGAGTTTTGTCAAGCCCGAGGCAGAGTAAAACTTGTGCACAGGTGTTTGCCTGTTAAAAAAAAAAAGTAAATGGGAATAAAAATTATTTCATAACCAAAGGTCTCTTTTCCTGTGTTTTTCCATAGGTGTGGGCTACAATGAAAGGATGGGTTAGAGTTAGGGTAGAGGAGTTTAGGTAGAGGATAGAGTGTTCCTGCTTTTTTGCATACATATCTAATCATATAATTTTTTGATAACTGATATGCATAACAAATGGGTGTCTATGGAAGAAATGATAACATATTGAGCATCACTCAAAAAAAATCATCAGGTAGGGTCACTAGCTGCATTTGGGTCAAAAATTACATAAGAATGAGGGAAAATAAGAATTCAACAAAATAAAGTGTCTTAAGATATTAGGCCACCATGCAGCCTAATACCGGTAACATATGGATTATTTTATTTTCATATTTATCAAGCCATTCAGTGAGCCCTCATATCCTTTGGATAGAGTTATCTTGGACAGTACCATTTCCATCAGACTTTATAATACTTTTTTAAGCTTCATAATAGGTTAAATGTAAACAGTAAGTGATTTAATGGATAGCATTGTCTCCTTGCACCTCCAGGGTCCAGGTTTAATTTCCACATCAGGTTTGTGTGCATGGAGTTTGCATGTTCTCAAAGTACTAACTAGTAGAGGTGTGTTTCCTCTGGGTACTCTGGTTTCCTCCCACAAGACACACAGACTAAATGGCATCACACACTAAATGGCATTCCAAAATTGCCCGTAGTGTGTGAATGAGCATGTGACTGTGTGTATCTGTGTTCCTCACTATGGATTGGCAGGGTGTACCCTGTCTCATGCCCTAAGTCGCTAGGGATAGTCTCTAGGCCCCTCGTGACAGGATAAAGTGGTATAGACAATGAGTGAGTGAGTGAGTGAGTGAGTGAGTGAGTGAACAGTCAGAAGAACTTTTCCTTGATTTTCAAAGATATAGAATAACGGAACACGGATTTTCCATTAATTCATCATCCATATGTAAGGTCTTAATGAGTGAGAGAATGTCTGAGTATATGTACCTGAATGAGACATGTGGCGGCAGGACTTTTTGTCTCACCAGAACCGACACTTTGGGCTCCCGGCAGGCTGCACATACAAACACATGATTATGTTATATTATCCTACCTTAGCTGACTGATATGGTGCACAAAAGTGCTTTGAATTTGCATCAGCAACAGACAAAGTTATCTCCTCAAATCTAAGTGGGCCAAGTTTCTTTCTGGATTGAAGCCATTGATCCAGCTCATACCTCGCACACAGATGGGCTGTGTATCACTCCAGGTGCCATTAGGCTGGCAGATCCTGCGAGCAGTGCCACTCAGAGCATATGAATGGTTGCAGGAGAACTCCACCATCTCTGGATCTGTGCCAGGTAACCACTCGTAGAAACCATGGTATAGTCGAGGGGGTGGAGGACATTTCCTGCCCTCAGCCTCTGAAAGAAAAAAGGGAAAATATGACATGAGTGGTCATTTTATGTCATATGGATGTTGTTTAGAACTCAAAGTGCTTGAACATGAAACATTACCAATAATGCTGAGGTTTTCCACTGCTTTCTCAGCGTGTTGCTTCTCCATTTTATCTCTTGTACTCATATCTGTCTTTTCTTTGACTGAACTTTCTGTGTACGGTACTGTCTTTTTTCCATGGTCCACACCTTGCTGTGACTCCCCAGCTGTAAAGCTCTCAGTGTCAGGATACTGTGTTGGGACAATGGCGCTCTCTGTGCTGTTATCTGTATGGGCTTCTGGTTGAATCTTTGGTGTTTCCTTAGGGAGCAGTGTCTGCAGGTTCTCTTCTATATCATTTCTATCCACAGACTCAGTGGTGTTGGTTGTGCTTGAAGAATCTATTTTATAGGGGATATTCACATTTTTCTCATCTTTTCTCAGGCTAACTATTGTGTACAGTGGTATTTCCGTCGTTGTTTCTTTGTTATCTTTTTCAGTGGCCTTGTGTATGCTGGTCTCTTTATTGGTGCTTTTGTCATCAATTAGTACAACATCTACAATGTTCATGTCTAATTCATTAGTTGTGTCTATTACAACTTTTTCTGCACTGTCCAAATCACCATCTTTGTCCAAGTAGTGAACAATTTTTCCATTATCCGAGTCTTTTTTACGGACAGTGTTCATGATATCTTCAGACTCCTTGCCAATAACTTTGTCCTTGTGGCCAACTGTAGGTTTTTCCTTTACAAAGTCTTTGCCTTTCTCCACCTCTTGGCTTTTATTAATGTCTGTGTCTAATTCAATCTTGTCTTTCCCACTTATCGGGATTTCAAGACTAACTGTTTTGTCTGGAGTCTTCTTTTTCTCTACTTCACTCTTATCTGTGAAGTCAGTTTGTTTGTCTTTTCCAATGTCTGAACCTTTTATTATGTCCTTTTCTTTATCTGGAACCGGGATGATGCCCTCTGAAAGAGAGTTAATTTTATTTCAGAAAGGATAATTTGCCTCATTAACAAGATAGAAATCCAAACAAAAAGCCATATTCAGAGTTCAGTTAATCACATGTCGTGAGGATTTAATACCTTACACACATTGGTATTCAGGCCTCAGATATAACAGACAGCTTTTCTATTCTAAAACAGAGGCTTGTGTCAGTTAATGTCAAATGCAAACCTATTTGTCTTTAGATTGGGTTGAGTAAGAAGCAGTATTACTGTATGTCCGACCCATTTCCTGATGTATGCACATTACTGTATGTCACACAGAAATATAAGCTTTTGGCTATAAATTAAAAAAAGCCATTTGAGGCCAATATGAAGTATAGTACATAATGACCATATTAACCAATGTTTTATATCATCCCATTACGGTCCTTTTTTCCACACAGAGAACTTCGGCGGTGACAAAATTGTAACTGCAGCTATTGCTTATCACAGAAACTGCTTTTTAATTGATTAAATATGCTTATATAAAAAGAGCTACAAGTGTCATTCATGAGTGCTTGGTCAGCTTACCTTTCTAGCACTGCACTTATAAAACAATCATTGGTATACTGTAGCTCCACAAATCTAAATAGTGAACTGCAATTTCATGACTTTCAGGATTTTGTATCTCTGTATTCATTTGTACCCACAATTAACTGTAGACGCAAAATAATAAAATGTGCTGTATTTAGGGGAAACCATATTTTCAAAATAAACCAGATTGTGCAGTAATATTTGAGTCAGTTATGTAAGGTTTGCCATTGTCTTGTTCTTATATCATTAGGTGCAATGTATAAGCATTTAAAATCTTGCTCTCTCTCTCTCTCTCTCTCTCACACACACACACACACACTGGTTAATTAGGGGGAGTGCATTATATACATACAGTATTGATGGACTGTGGTCAAGGTCATAGGACTTAATTGGTCAACTCCAAATACAGTTCTTAATGAACAATGAAATAATAAAATGAACATCATGTGTTTATTGCATGCTTTTAAAATACTTCCTTTACCTTAGAACAAGAGTTATAAGGTTAAGTAAGCACTCAGTTAATCATTCCATGTTATTACAGTTTTTCTGAATTGCTAAAACACTAAATCCCATTGTAAAAACTAAACTGTCAACTACCAAAACTCTTACATC
>JAOTQY010000010.1:8857173-8876093 GCA_026413445.1 Dolichallabes microphthalmus
GAGCCTGGCCGGGAATCGAACCCGGACCCTGGAGGTGCAAGGCGACAGTGCTAACCACTACACCACCGTGCCGCCTTTCACTCCAAATGATATGTTAAAATGCAATGCAATGGAGCGCTTCACAGTATAGTGAAGGTAACATTAGTTATAAATAGAATTGACTCTATTAACCCCAGAGAGCATGGATATGCATGCGAAGACCAAAGTCATTAAGATACAAGTTGCAGAGTATTTGCAATAAATACAGGTGTCATACAATCCTCTGTCTATGTAATCTTTTTGCTGAGCTCTTTCCAGGAGAGCAGTACATACATCCTGGAGCATGTCTCTATTTAATATCCATTAAGAAGAGACACAGCTCATAAGGTTGCATATCAAGGTAGGTGTTCAGCCCCTTCAGAGTTCATGGTATTGGCATCCACAGTATGAATATCTTCACAGAGCAATGAAAAGTTAGTTGATTATGTTATCTAAGGCTAAAATCCCAAATTCAACCACTAATGCCTGCCAATTGCTAGCACAAAGGTAGTTTTTGAGGGATTCCCATGTCCATTTGCATCATGGTCATAGGATGGGCCTTAAGGGACTCCAGCTTAGGTAGGAGATGCAATGCTAGGCTTTTATGGAAAACTGAAAGAGCTAGATGGAGATACCCTCCAAGTTGCTGTGGTGTGCTGAGATAACAGGCATATTCCTGGACTGCTGAGTCCTGAGTTTCTTTGGGATAGCAAATCTTATTAGGGATGAAATCTCCAGGGCATTATGACCATCAGCAAAGGCAGTAATGAAAAAAACAGAGTTCTTTCCAGCCTTCAAGAGGCAGGGATTGTTGTAGCCTTATTGCTTATTTCTGTGCAATATAGGAAAAAGCAGTAGAGGAGATAAATATTATGGTAGTTGATGAGACCAGTCATGTGCCAGGGAAGACTGTCCCAGAACAAATGTGATGTCTTTCATAAGACTGCAAGTGGTTCGGCTATCAATTTTCTGAGGAAATTCTATGAGAGTTGCTTAGCACGCTATGGTTAATGTATCTGACCCACACAATGTTTTTATTTGCATGGCATGGCAGTGTCTCAGAACTGGTAAATGAGCATAAACAGATGGATTGATTGTCAATTCTGCAGAGCAGTGGTAACACAGTCTCTAAAATGCTGGGCTACTGATCAGAAGGACAACTAATCAAGGTCAAGGCCAAGCTGCCACTGCTGGTCCCTTGATTAAGTGCCCAAACCCTCAACTGCTCTGTTGTATAAAACGAGATGAGTAAGTTGTTTTGGATAAGGATATCTGCCCATTCATGCATATCTAGTTGGTTAATGTGTTCTAATTGTACCTCAGTAGGCCACATGCCCCTGTATCCCACTTGGCTGCACATTGCTCCCTAAGCTGTTAAATAAGAATTTCTTCAGTGAAGCACAACTCCCAAGTAGACCCCTTTGGTTAGATAAGCCTGCATCTCCTGTAATCAAGATCATGTGCCCCCCTCATTCCAACTGCTCTGTTTACGGCATTAGAGGTTCAGCTGTAGACTGATTACCCACTTTTAAACAGGGGAATTACCGCTGCAGCTGCCATTACCAATCCTAGCATTGCCAACAGGAGCAAATAGCAGCCTGGCTGAATCTGATTGACAAGCGTAACAACGGTTGCCACATTTTGGGATGACAGGGTGGTTAGCGTTCTCATTCATGTCACTGAATTACATGGACTCTTCTAGTGTTAAAGAGCTGCTTTTTGAGTTCAGTCTTTTGAGTTCAGAGATCAAGCATTACAGTGTGCGCAAGAAGATTGAACATGTCGGAATGTTGAAAATGTGAATCTGTTCTGGCCACCAGGGTAGTTGGAAAATAGGGGTCTTTAGCAGCCTGTTTAGCCATCTCAAATTTCGAATAGAACAAGGAAAAGGTGGAATACTCTAGATTACTATATGGATAAGGTGGAATATTCTAGATGACATTAAAGGGAGAATAAGAGGCAATCAGAGGAAACCCAACTCCTACCACAATGTTCCAAAATAAGCTGAATCCAACTAATTAGCAACTAGCATCCACAGCACATCACACTGTATATAGCTCTCCAAGTAACACCAGCCAGCCACAATAGCTAATGAGCCTAGAGAGATGAAAAGTCAAAACAAAGTCTGAGAATCCAAAATGCACTCACAATGTATATTTTTTTTAAAAAACATTCAATGTTCAAGAGCACCAGCTAACAGATTAAGTTAAGATTAAGTACACAGACAAAAGTTTGTCTAAAACGCATTTAGATCAGGACGAGACATACTGTAGGGAGGTGGAGAGCGGCGCGGGCAGCCATTCTTACAAGCCTCTTGGGGAAAACAGTGGGACATGTTTGTGCTGAAAACGAGTGAAGAATGTGGCGTGGACTCCCGTCCAGATGACACATGGCAGGAAATGGATATGCTTGATATGTGAGTATGGTCGTATTTGTATTAGGACGTACCATAGATTGTGCTGTTATGGCTCTTTGGAGACTGTTTCCTTTCTAACTTGCTCTCTTTATCACTGATTTAATACCCAGATCATTTACAGCATTTAACATGAAAGCATATCTCCTCTTCTTTGATCATTACTTTTGGACCTGCCAGATAGAATAAGAAAGTGCTTGTACTCACTTATATTCTTTTTGAAAAGTATGATCTATCATTTATTATGTATGTGAGCATTCCAGAGTCAGACTGTTCTGTTGTCCACTTTTAAGATTTTTCCCTTTATGTGGCACGAGGGTCAAGTGAATGAGGTCTGGAATATTAATACTTCATGGCCATCTGCAGTTTGAATGCCTGACTGTAGGCATTTCTGCCTATGAGTCCATCAAATGCCTTTCCAATTATTTCTGGTAATTGGGAATTTATCCTGTCGTCCACATGCCACTGTAAACTCATCCCTCTAAAGAAAATTTCAATGGAATCAGCCTATGCGCTTTCTGTTTGTGAACAGAATAACCGGCCCATGTTATAATGGATTAATTTGATTTGAGGAGATGTACGTATTATATGTCAAAACTATGCATCCCCACTTTTTTCATTTATTAGCACACTGGTGGACTATAGAGAAAACACATGTAATTGAAATAGCATACATCAATATTATGTATATTATCTTTAATGTCTTTTATCTTATTATAATTTATCTTATTATAATTTAGTATTTGGTTAATAATAATAATAATAATAATAATAATAATAATAATCTAATTATGTCCCCAGAATTGCTACATTTTGTAAATATATCATAAGGAAATACATTACAGTTTCTGCAGTAGTTACTGTAGTTCTGTACTGTACTGGTTCAGTATGTCAAAAACTGGACATTATTTAAGGTTCCATTATCTCATATAGAATGATTCACATTTCAAGCTAGAAATCATATGAGGCGTGCTCTAACATGTTTTAACAGTGTTTAAATGAGTGGAATGAAATTCTAGGCCCTGCTGACAAAGGTGATGACAGAACTCTTCTCACTCACTGCACTCAGTATTTTAAATGTATCATTAAATAATAATTACTAATTATACACTGCAAATGCTACCAAAGGTCAGTTTAACTCATCAAAGGTTTAGAGAGATGTTGTGTTTCTTGTTGCACTCAACCCAAGATACACTACTACACTTTCCGCATTACTTCACATTATGGTAAGGGATCTGTAGTGAAAAATACATGCCATGCCACAGCCGAACACTTTGTTCAGTTGTAAGTTTCCCATAATAATATTATCGAACAGGGTTTTCCACTAGGTTTGAATGGCTTTGTCTAAGACTGCCTTAAATGTGAAGGTTAAGTAAAAATTTATCCGCACTCTGGCTGTAGAATTTACAATACTGTTTTTCTTTTCTTTTTCTTTTACTTTCTTTTTTTAGAAAAGACAAATACATAATTTTTTCACATCATTTTCTTTCTTTTCAACACAGTTTGTCCATTTGTCAACAAGCTTTCGTTTTCACTCATTAAAAACTGCTTTAGGCTGAGCTGAAAGCCATGCACCACTGTCTCCACTTCTTCTTCTCATCAAAAGTGAATCTTCTTCCTTGGTAAGCTGCTTTCAGCGGACCAAACAGGTCAAAGTCTGATGGGGCAAGATCAAGACCAAGATCTATAGGGAGGATTCTTTAACACCTCAAAACTAAGTTTTTGCAGACTGTCCACATCGTGGGCAGAAGTGTGCAGACGTGCATTGTTATGCAAGATCGCACTTGGATAGCAGTCCTTTGTTTAGGCTTCAGCTCTTCAATAACCATCTCACTGTAATGAGCACTGTTGATTGTGGAAGCTTTTTTCCTTGATAGTGTTCCAATATTGGCTCTTGAGAATCCCAGAAAACTGTAGGCATCAATTGATGGTTGACCTTTCAACCTTTTGCTTAGTTGGTGATTGAGGATGTTTCCATTCTCCATTTTTCTCTCAGACTCGTAGTAAGCAACCCATGTTTCATTGCCAGTAATGTTTCTATTTAAGAAACTTTAACCTTTCTTAGAGTATCAGTCCAAATTTTTGTTGCAGACATCCAAACACTTTCTCCATACTGTGGAGTTTCTAACGGCACCAGGTACACCCTCAGACCACAAAAAAACTAATTACTGCATGCTGCTCTTCTGGTATATCTGGCATTTCGGTCCTGTCTGAATTCATCATGTCTTGAAGGATTACATTGTATATCCTATTGAAATTGACATGTTAGTAAAGAATCTATTGTTTCCTGTGGTAGAGGAGTTTTGAGCTATTTCTTTGCACATTCTTTTCTATCATCTCCCACTAAAGTATGTCTCAAGTTAAAAGCACAATACAATAAAATACAGATTGTCAACATGTCAGGGAAAAACGACTTTCTAACAGAGGTATAGTCTACATGCAGTATGTATTATGGTCATCTGACCTGATGAGCAAGAGCAATGTGCAAAGCAACACACCCGTAAATAAGTGACTGCAAAGTTTAGAACAAACTGTTTGGATTAAGATGAGGTGTATATATAGTGTGGATATGATTTAAGTGATGTTTTACCACTAACTAGCTACTGACTGCAAAGGCATAGTTACATACAGTATAAACATCAATGTTACAATAAAACATCTTGAAATATTCAAGTCTGTTCTTTTAACCTCACCATTTTGCTGTTCCTTTAACATAATTGATTTCCTTTAATATTGGACATTGGTTCCTCTGATTGGTCAATGAAACCAATACAAATGCACTATCCTACGCATCAAATTCACTTATAGCTTGAATTTCGGTGACTCATATACACTCAGACCATACACTATGAAAGCTGTAATGTATCAGTGTAATTGATAGAGTGGTTGCTCTTTGTGTATGCTGTTATAACTTAAAACTAATGATCACTGACATTGCAGAGTAAAGCATGAGAGGTTCCGACTAATGCTTTGTAATGCTGCTGTGTCTTAGTCACATTAAAGATTGTATTTCATTAAATTATTTGAAAACACATGCAGCATCCTACAGTTGTCTGCTCACAGAAAGTAAGAAAGCTTTTGTAACTTCTAGCAATTATATAATTAGCAATTTGTAAGTAATATAAATATATTATGCAGTAACTGTAGTAGGCTAATATATTTTTAAAAAGAAAAGAAAAAATATTCTCAGAAGATTGTGATGATGCCCATAGACTTTCTAATGCCTGAGCTAAAATAGTTTACAATGCACCTTTTCCAGACATATTTATGTCATTCTGAGCACCATAATTTATGAGTTTGATTTAAAAATCAGAGCTTTACAAACACTGGCAAAATGGCAGACTCATCAATACATAAATACTAATAAAACAAGACAGTACCTATGTTGTATTGCACAGTCCCTGTATATAAGTCAAGAGTAATATATAAAAGCATGCAGAACAATTAACAGAACTTGGACCCCCTTGTCCTAAACAGTAGGGTCTTCTCTTCCAAGTCTGCACTTTGATGATGTCATCGAAGTACAGTCCTATGGTGCCAACAAGTCATATATCCAGTACATTATAATTTGGGAAAGTCCTCAAGACTTTACTTTTTGGTTGTCTTCAGCAGAGTGTTTCCAACATAATGACTTCTTCTGACTTTTTAGACCCTGGCTTCATTTAAAAAAAAAAAAATAATAAAAAGTGGCTGTTGATGAATCTAGCCAATTTTTGAACAGATGGTAGTCTACCCTGTATTCAGTACAGCTCTCCACTTCACATAAAAGCTGCCAGTTATATGAGTAGAGAAAGCAATTCAGTCGCTCACCAACAGTGTACAAAACCTGATGGATTTTTGCTTTACATTAAGACAAATGTTGCCATTGACCAAATCATTGATCCCCATGGTTTCCAGCAACTGTCACTGATCATCATTGTCCCCAGTGATCATTCACTGACGCCCATTATTGGTCCCACCCATGCACTTCTTCACTCTTTATTTTTAACTCTCTTCTTAGCTATATTTCCAAACAATAAATACAAGTTATCGCACCTGTAAGTGTTTGTTGTTGTTCATAGTTACAGTATTTTCATTAAAGCTCTTTTCAGCTTGCCATCAGATGTTCCCCTTTTGTTATTGTGAAAATGGTGGGATCAAAACACTTGGCTCACGTTACCGGTGACCGTGGCTGGAGGTCAGAGCGCATTCAGCAAAATATAAAACTGCATGCACTCTATATTAACTACTATACTATCCCACAATGAGCCAGGAAAAGTTCAATGAACTCATACACTTGCAGTCTTTGCTGCAGTTGAATTTGGACTTAAACAAGTCATAAAATACAGCTGAAAAGTTACAATGAAATAACCCATGTATTTGGGTAAACCACAGTTCATATTATTATTATTATTATTATCAGCATTTTTGCAGAACGTCATACACTATGTATTAGTTAAATTCTCCACACAATATGATGAACAATTTGATTAATTAACCCTTGAATGTTGAGATGATCGATGATGAGTACAGTACATTAATTTATGGTTTGATCCATTAATTTAATGCTTTGCACTAAGGTGGTAAGGAAGGATCACTTCCCACTGGACACCAATCCTATATTCAAGAGAACCAAATTTCTTGGCGTTCATCTGGAGGAGAACATTAACTGGTCCCTAAACACCAGCTCCATAGTCAAGAAAGCCCAGCAGCATCTTCACTTGCTGAGAAGGTTGACAAAAGCCCATCTACCCACCTCCTACTCTCCTTGCCACATTCTCCAGAGGGACTATAGAGAAAATCCTGAGCAGCTGTATCACTGCCTGGTTTGTGAACTGCACCATCTCAATCACAAGACCCTGCAGGATGCGACGACAGCTGAGATCATCACAGGATCTCTTTCCTCCGTCACAGGCATTTACACAACATGCTGCATCTGCATTGTGCATGACCACACACCCCTGACATATACTCTTTACTCATCTGCCCTTTGCAAAAAGGTGTCGAAGCATTCAGGCCCACACAAGCTAACTGTGTAATAGTTTCTTCCCACAACCCATCAGACTCATCAACATCAAGGAACTGGACTGACACACACACACACACACACACACACAGATATTTCAATGTCTTATTGTTATTCTTATTTCTTTATTCTTATTTTCTTACACTTTAATCTCTTCAGAACTACTGGTAGGCATTGCACTACTTTTATCTGTGCCCACTGTCTGGCACACTGTCTTTCACATTTATGTATCCTTAGTGTATTTTTTTATTTATTTATTCATTTATTTTCAGTTATGTTTAATCTTGTATAATATGTATTTCTGTGTTGTTTTTTCTAGCACCATGATCCTGGAAGAATGTTGTTTTGTTTCACTGTGTAGTGTATGATTTTTGACTTTGACTGTGTTTAGAAATAACTGACATTACCTTTGTGCCTTTGTGCCTTACGTATTGATTATGTATACAAAACAGAGCAAGTCCTGGATGTCTTAATGGTGGTTAGATACTTCTTCTATGTATCACTAGGCTAATGGCCAAGTATAAGAAATTTTCTGGGTTGTATTAGAGCTAAGAGTGGTGAGAGGGTGTAAGAGAGGGTGTGTGTGTGTGGTGTTGCTGGGGTGTGAGAGGATAAGGGGCCCAATTTGAGAAGTGTTTCCCATATCCATAATTTCTAATAGCTGTCTTAGTAGAATCATTCTTTATTTATTTTTCATATATTTTTTAATATTATTATGTTCCTCACTGAAGACACAATGTCTACTATACACATCAATTATAAAGAAACTCAGGGAGGAACAAAACCTATCTGCTGCTTTTGGGGTCTGTTTAGGGTTTGGGGTCTCAGTCTGCTGCCGGGTCAAAGGGCGCAGTAGGGACGCATAGAGGGCGCTCGTGAGCAAATTCTTGAAGCTTAAAATTAGAAATAGGACACAGTGCCGCCTCGAGGACTTCGCAGGCTCGTGCTCAACGCAACAGCGCCATTTGGGACAGGGCGAAATTGTTAAATGTTGCAGTGTCATTGAAAGAAATGTGAATAAGATGCAGTTTGAGTCATATACATGACGTGCGTACCTGTATGTGTTTTTCAGATTTTATTGACGATGTATGAAATGAGAGATGGTTTGGATATAAATGTGTATTTCAGTAGTGAAATAAATTTCCATGTGTCCATACTATGACAGAACTAGGTGTGTCTGATTAGCGCGCTTTCTTAGCTGGTGTACTCCTCTGACATACTGATGACTGGAGTAATTAGAGTGCACACAGCTCTCCGGTCCCCGCTATGAGTCGCACCCGGAGTTCTGCTGCCGGTGCCAACCATCCCCGCGCTCTGATTGGCTGACAAGCGTGTTCCCTTGCTCACGTGACCAAGCCTCTTTCTTCGAGCGGAGCAGCCTGGAGTCAGGCTCAGTCACTAGCAGGGAGGAGGAGACCGAGGGAGAGAGAGAGCGCGCGCTGAACATCTGCGACCCAGATACACACAAACACACATCAGCGTCTGATACGGACCGGATGAAGGCACTGTTCAGTGTCACGTGCTGTGTTCTTGGGAGATACACGCGCGGAGCTGTAGGAGCACGACAGGAATGTCCTCCGCGTGAACGGAATGGAGGCAGTGGAGTGACTGAGTGAGTAGTTGTGAGGCGGGTGGACCCGTTAGAGATGAGGGCGGCGTGGGCAAACTTGGCGGCGCTGCTGCTGCTTTGCACTTGTGCAGGGCTTCTGCACTTCTGGAGCGGGTTGGAAAAGCGGCTGGAGAGGAACAAACGTAGTGTCTATCCCGCCTTTCCAGACCCATCTCCGGACCTTTCTGGAACTTTTCGGGCTTTACTGGCCGTCCCGACCGGTTCCAGATTACACTCAGTTCATAACAATAGCGACGCTGTTCACGATAACGGACACCGGTTTGAATCCTCAGAGCGGGAGAGAAACCAAACCGAGGAGCGATTCATAGAGGACGTGATCTTCTGGAGTCAGCATCTCGAGGACGATATGGCGATGGGTTTCCTGGAGGAAGACGCGCGCGCGTGGAGGCAGCGAGTCCGCCGCGACCGTGTAGTGTCCCTGGAGCCGGGCTGCGGCAGGACGTCCAACCAGCTGGCCACTTTCTCGGACGGATCCCGTGCGTGTGTGCGTTACGGCATCAACCCCGAGCAGGTGCAAGGGGAAACGCTGTCTTATTACCTAGCGGCTCTGCTGGGGATCACTAACGTTCCGCCGCTCGCGCTTTTGCGCCTCGACGGCGAGCAGTGGACGCACGTGAGGCGGCGCATGGAGACGCTACAGTGGACACCGAGCGCCGTGGTGTCCCTCAGCGAGTGGGTGGCCGAGTTGACCCCGGCAGACGTGCCTGCTCCTTTTCACCGCTCCGGCCTCGGGTTGCGACCCCTCCAGTCCGAACTCCAAACCAAAACCAAAGCTGAGCTGCGCGAGCTGGTGCAGTGGAGCGACCTGGTTGTGTTCGACTACATCACGGCCAACTTCGACCGGCTCGTGAGCAACCTGTTCAGCCTGCAGTGGGACGCCAAAGCCATGGAGAGAGACGCGAGCAACCTGCTCAGGACTCCTGGCGGCAGCTTGGTCTTCATCGACAACGAGGCTGGACTCGTGCACGGCTACCGCGTGCTGGATATGTGGGAGAAGTATCACAGCGCGGCGCTCGACTCTGTGTGTGTGTTCAGGAGGAAAACAGCGCGGCGCGTGGCGGAGCTGCATCGGCGGAAGGACACACGCGCGCGCCTGCTGCAGCTCTACCGGGACAGTGAGTCTTTGGCGCCTGAGCTCGGCTTCCTGTCCGACGAGCACGCCAGGATACTGCAGGACAGGATAGACAGAATTCATGATCATATTTTGCACTGTAAAGAAAAGCACGAAAAACTGTAACGTTTTTGTCTTTCTGTTTGTTTGTTTTTTTCCCTCGCGTGGATCATGCTATCACATTAGTATGGATAAGGATTGCTAGTTACCAAGGTGACCATTCCACCACGCGACCCGTGAACTGTGTTCAGTGTGACTTCTGAATATCTGGACTAGCTACCTCTTGTAGGGACAAACCTTTAAACGTGGCTAACTAGGCTACTCTGTTTTTGTATATGCGAGTACTTTTCATTTTTAAAAGTCTTAATTTAACAGGAAACACAATGCATATTGTTTGTGATAGAATGATTTTTGATGAAAGTTTGTCATAAACACACTGGAGACAGACCCACGTGCTGATGTATGCTGCTTCTGTCATTTTTGTCTTTTATTATTAGGGATGCACTAATCCCATTATTCCCATTTAGGACAGACTTAGAATTTCTTTTTAAAAAGGTCCCCAATGGTAGTCATACCCTGAAGAGTAACCATGCAACTTTCTGCAAGGTTTTGTTGCCAAGTTTTGTGAAACATGTTAAACGTGATGGCGGTGCATTTTATGACATGTTGTGTCCTATGTTTATTGCAAGGTCTGTCTGGTCAGTAAAATATGCTGTAAAATACATCAGTGGCTTAGATGATAAAATGCATTTTAAATATTATCTAGCCAGATTTGATCCAGCATTTTAAACAGTATCAGGCCAAAAGGCAATACTCTGTACTGGATGGATGAATCACTATTTATTGGACTATTGTACTTGATAAACAGGTTACATTCAGAATAACATGTTCCTAAAATTACTTGTAATTTAGTCACACTACTTAATTTTTTTCCATCAATCACTTTGCAGAGTGTGATGAAATGGTAATATTCACATTGCTGAAAGGTCAGTGATTTATATAAAAGGACATCTTTGATAATCCTCCATAGCTTCACAATTTCATCATGGCCTTAATGAAGTGGTGGAATGTGCGTTGAATTCAAAATGTGTTGTGGGATTTTACTTTGTGAACTCTGACTTCTATTTAACTAATTTAAATCACGATATGTGATAACATTCCAGTTCTTTTTTTATATTAAAAATGTGTCATTTTTACATGCCATTAAATCTAGTGAAACCAAAGTGTTTCACTATGTTAAACACTACAGCATTTGTGTGAAGTCTTCTCTCCCTACGCAGAAGAGATGATTTGAAAGATGTTTCTCTCAGTTTTACAGTATACACTGGCCCTATTGTTACAATGCAATTCCATATTCTCAATAACTCGATTCATTTCATACTTCATATAAGGCTCCTTTCTTCATAGCACACATTAGAGGCAGGGCATGCACAGTGCAGTGTAATTTCAGTGCTCCATACACAATGCTCTTTTATTTAAGGGAAGCTTGTATGTACTGCATTATGGAGACTGACTTCTTACTTTTTAGTCAGAAGGTAAAGATCAGCATTGTAAATGTGCAGAGATCAGTTAACTTGGCTGATATCTAAGTGCATGTGGTGCTAATAGCTGGTTCAACTGTCTAATGTTCAAAAGGAGTATGTCATATCAAAATGTGAAGGAGCTCTTGCACTTCAGGACATTTTATGTTTTAATGCCTACTCATCAGTTCATATATTTTGTATACCATCTAGACTCTTAAGATATTTGTACTTTTTAGTTTAGCTGGAGGGAAATCTTGTCTACAGTATCCTGGGTTGTGAGTAGAGGAAAGTATGGAGATGCTCCTCATAAACCAGGGAAGGGATAAATGATCAAAGCTACGTTAATGCTTTCCAGTCCACACTCACATCTGTTTCAGGTTACGATGAGCACACTTGCATCTTTGTTGATTTCCCTTGGCCTTTTTTTCTCTCTCTTTTTCTTCTAAAGAATTTGGTGTCTGATTTTTCAGAAGGTAAAAATTAACCATGCAAGGAGAAACTTAAGATGCAATAGAATATGGAACCAGGATTTTGTGACTCCCGGCATTATTGTATACAGTATATGCTTTTTTCCTGTGATTTTTTTTTCTTTGATTTTTGATGTTTTTGTTAAAAGTTTACAAAACGATTGTTAAATTTCCATTGCTAAATTCAAAGAGAAACCTAACTACAGTATATACAGTAAGGTTATTTCTTCCTGCCAATCGCCAGCCATCACCTAGAGTGAACACAGGGTGAACACAGCATATTCAGCCTGAAAACATAAGTCAGTAGATTCTTTTCTTCCATACAGTCCACAACAGATACAGTACAGTACAGAAGTTCGCTTATAATATCTGGCCTTACACTGCATAAATAAATTCTGGCTACAGTAAAATCATCATACGACCTTAGCATTAGATAGCCTTAGCATTAAATAATACTGGTGTTAACTACATGCAGTGCACTTAATAACCTGGGAACTGAAGGTCAGCTAGCAGACTTTCAAGAAATGTATTTATATATATATATATAATATATTAAATTTGAACTGAAAGTGTAGGCTTTGTTGAGCTGTAAATATAACTTTTGCTAGTGGAAAAGTAAAAACTTTGATGCCCCTTATGTCAAAATAGCTCTTCACCCAGATAAAACATTTAAATGCTTAAGTCATGGTTGTTCTTTACATAGGGAGTGTTCTATTTTATTTTAAGACACTATGTACAGAGCAATTACTGAATGTGTTTTGAGTATACGGATGTGGAGCATCAGGGTTCTGCTGGGTTTTTTATTTTTGTAGCCAGGGATTTTTTCCCCCATAATGCGGTGTGAGTAGTTACATTTTATAAGAGTCTGCAGACACCAGGGATTACAGAATTTTTTTATACACACACACACACACAATCACATGCACTTTACCCAGCATCTGGTCCATGTTGTTTCAACTTGGAAAGAATAGTTGCCTCACTCTTTCTTTAGTGAGCCTTTAAAAATAAACCTTCAAGTATGCCTTAATAGCTCTGGGGGCTGAAATCAAAGACACCACTGATTTGTTCGCACATGTGTCCCTGATTCGTCTGGGCTTTGTTACAGCACGGCTCCCACCACAAAACCTCACAAACAAAACCAGTGTCCCTCAGACAGCCACTTCCCTAACCCCCCTGCTGTGCGACGTAGTCTGTTTACCACACACTCCTCCACCGGTCAGTTTAGAGGCCAGGGTAGCCCATCTGGACTTTGTTTTAATGTCATGGCCTTGTGGCCTCTCTGTTCGTTCTTCCTGTCAGCAACGGATCTGCTTAAAGACAGCCTCAAGGCAAATCTGGCCTTTAGGCTGTGGCTAGGACCTGCTTTATTGGGCTGCACTTGTGACCATTAAAAAGGACATTCTCAAGAAATGTTCTCTGCAGCAAAGCAGAAAATTCGGATGTAGACAGTTTGGTGCGTTTAATTTATGTTAAAATTGGACGAACTGAGATCCCAGTGACCTATATATGCTATTGGACCCCATTGCTGCTCCAACAGTACACTTGGACTGTTCAGTACTACTCTAGCACACACAGACTGAGGAAGTCTCTTTATTTTATTAGCTGTATATTGGAGCAGGGAAAATAAATTCCGTAGCGCAGGTACTCTAAATGTACATGCTCGTTATTCTGGATGGCGCCCAGTCTGGAGGTATTCACAGCAACTTCTCTGTTTTTCTCCTGGCATGTGGAAGATAAACACATAGCAGACATTCCAGAGGAAGAAGATGTGTACAGTACTTGCATTATCCTCAGGAAAGAAACTTCCAAATCCCGAAAGGCTGAAGAACCAGCTGTTTACCCAGCTTTACTGTCAGCTATAAACTTTACATCTGGAGTTTTCATTTATTCAAAAGAAACAATTAAAAACACTTCTTCATGTCCTTATACATTTCTGAATCATTTTTATGAATAGTTACTGTACATACACTACTTTAATGGTATGTAGCAATAAAAGCAATAGTGCATGAGGTAATTAAAGCGAGCTGAAATAGTGTTAGGAATAATATTATAAACTAATATGATTTTAAATCAAATGCACCTCTTTTTTTTTTATATGAGCACTGTGCCAGGGCACACGGCATCCGAAAAGGCCAATCTGAAAGAAAAGCGCAATTAGCTCATAGAGAATGCTACCATGAGGACTAGAAGTTTGTGCTGCCAGTTTAAGAGCGCATTTGGCATTCTCTGAGCGTGCTGGACTGCAAAGCTTCCGTGCATGAGTGATTTGATCACATTGCAAACAGAGAAGAGAAAGACACTTAGTTACACTTGGATGGCCGGGACTCAGCAGATGGGCAAGATGCCACTCTAACGTAAGTTAGATAGCCAAATCTTTTAACAGCCTTACCCCAACCGCATGTGGATTTAGGGTTTATTTTACTACTGGAAAAAAAAAAAAACCTCCTCCGCTCAGACAGTGTCCTCATAAACAAACTCTGAGACGAAGGCTGGCTTCCTCTAATGCACTTCTGCCGACTGCTGAAACAGTCATTTGGAATGTCACATGCAAAGAGCCCTACAAGGTATACGTGCAGTTGTAGAGATTTAGCTGGTAATCAGAAAAAAGAATAAGCAGTTACATCAGATAAGGTCAGATAAGAAGGGGTACACATACTTGCTCTATAAAAATGCCAGGCACTCTCTTGTTTCAACAGGCCGAGTTTTTACTTTAACTGCGATATCGGTTTCTGTCTTTGTCTATCAGACTCTCTCTTTTTCAATGTCAAAATCAAATACGCTCATATACATACAGTAAGCCTATGGGTTTTGGAGAGCTTTCAAACAAACAAACAAACAAATAGGTATGACAAAAGCACCAAATATCTGCTATTGTATATTTACACATTCCCTCATTTATCTTTTTCTTTAAGCCATGCTGTTGATTAGAAATGGGGTCACTTGTCAAAAATTAGGATTTTTGTTCCCATTTGTATGACTGACTTGGAAAACAAATTGTGTTGATTGACGCGCTCAGTGAATTTGCGTAAACCCTGGAGGGGCCAAGTTCGCTGATCCATCTGTGTAATCTTCTTGTCTCCAGCACAAAGAGCGTGCTTACTTGCATGGGCCTCATCACTATAGAAATGGACAATTTCTTATGAGGAATAACGCAGGTGGGGTGGGGGCTCGTGGTGGGGGTATCCAGCTGGTATTATACTTATGTTTCAGAACTTGAATAAGGCTGCACATGAATATTACATCATAAATGTTCTCCAGTGGATTTATTATTCAGACCTGAGCCAGGTACAACCAATTTAAATGAACATGATGGCATTGTAATAATCTATCATCATCATATGCCATCCATTCCAGTTTCTCGTCTTTAGGTAAAACCTTTAAGGCTGTCATGTTCACCGTTTACTCTGAATAGAAATAGCAATCAAGCATGAAGATAAGTGTCAACTCCGATTAAAGTGGAACGGAATGTTTCTGTCCTCGTTTATATGTCGTGTATTTCTATCTGGGTAACCACTACACACATAATCTTCATTAATTCATTTTCACTGGTCAGGGTCATGGTGGATCTGCAAAACTCACTACAGATAGTATATTGAATACAGTACGATAAAGATAACAGTTAGAAGTTAAAAATTACATGGTTGCTGCGGATTTGTCGGCTGAGGATCCATGATGTGAATTTTGCATTCCATCACCTCCTAAAGATTCTCCATGGGCTTGAGATCTGGTGACTGTCGAGACCAAGTCAATACAGTGAGCTCGTTGTCAGCTTCACTAAACCAGTTTGAGACATTTTTAGCTTTGTGACATGGCAAATTATCCTGTTGTCATAAGGAGGTGGACATGGAGCAATACTCAGGTAGGCAGTGACATTTAAACGATGCTCGATTAGTACTAAGGAGCACTAAAAGTGTGCCAAGAAAGTATCCACACACCATTATAGCACCTGAAATGTTGAGACAAGCGTTCATGTTTTTTTTTTCATGTTTCATATTATTTCTGCCAAATTCTGACCATGCAATATAATGTTGCAGCACAAATCAAGGCTCATCAGACCAGGTGATGTTTTTCCAATCTTCTGTTGGAAACGTTGGTGAGTCTATGTGAAGTGGAGCTTCCTGTGGGTTTCCTGACAGGACCGGCACGCAGTGTGTTCTGCTGCTGTAGACCATCTACAAGATTTGACATGTTGTGTGTTCAGAGATGCTCTTCAGCATAACTTGGTTGTAACAAGATGTTATCTGAGTTACTGTGCCTTTCTAGTGTATCAGATCTGACCATTCTCCCCCGACCTCTGGAATCAACAAGACATTTTTTCCCAGAGAACTGCTGCTCACTGGATATTCTCTTTGACAGACCACAGAGGTTGTAGTGTGTGAAAATTCCAGTGGATCAGCAGTTTCAGAACTACTCAGACCAGCGTGTCTGGCACCGACAACCATGGAGCATGTTCAAAGCTATTTAAATCACCTTTCTTCCCCATTCCAGTGCTCGGTTTGAACTTCAGCAGATCATCTTGGCTATCTCCTCATGCCTAAATGTGTTGGGTTGCGATTGGCTGATTAGATATTTGCATTAACAAGAAGTTGAACAGGTGTACCTAACCAAGTGGCTACTTAGTGTATATTATCTAAGGGCCAATAGCAAGTTCACATTCTTTCAGATAAACCATGTTTTCTGCTTTAACACTTCTAATTAAAGGTATTTAACATTTCAGAAGTATTTGTGTATCCCGTTGTATCTTTGAATGAGCACATAATTTTGTTTGCACAAAGCCACAGCAATGTCACCATTTGTATGTAAATTGCAATGTATGCTACTTCACAGGCCGCTCATATCATAAAGCAGAATTCTCAGCATAAGGGAATGTCGCACTCGGCAAGTCACTGTGATGACAAGGACAGCGCTGCCACATGCATGGTGATTACAAGCTTAGTGTTACAGCTCTTTAACTACTCAAACAGAGAGCTCCAGTGGTTCACGTTACCAGCCTGCAAGCTCTAATCCCTCTTGTTTGGCCCAGAGATGATTTTTTGGGGTGGAAGATAACAGCATGGAAGAAGGAATCAGTGCAGATTAGGCCTGCGTGGGCTTGCTAATGCATGCGCTCATTCAATACAACACGCAGACAGGTTGGCGTGTCTTTAGATCTCCCTGTCAGGATCTGTTCAATGAGTTGGCAGCCGGGAAGCCGGAGTTCTGAGTCATTCAGAATCACACTTCTCGTTCAGGCCTTCTCATGTTCTAAGACACAGCTGTTAAGGTACAATAGCGGGTGTGGTGGTCTACATTGTGAGCAAGACAATGCTCTGTATAACGCATAATTGCTGGTGAAGTGTGAGCAGGGATTTAACACTTTGGATTTTGCCAAAGGCTTGCACACCTTGCCTGCACAGAGAGGAGACTTTTTTTTTTGATGTTCTTCTCAGACATTGTAATGCAAATTGATCTTTCTGTGTTTTTCCCCATTACAAAACCAAAACCAATTCCAAATAGGACAATGAAAACGTATTGTCCTGTGGAGATCCAGATGGTGCTTCTAATGGCAATAGATAAATCTAACCTGTTTCTTTTTATTTTCTTAATTTTATCCTCATTTTCTCCCAGATTCTTCCCTTATCATACCACCAACCAGATACAGCAATGGCTAACATCTGCTTCCGTAAACTGTTGCTCTTGCTGCAACACACACTTTTAGGTAAACACTGCTATCTGTTCTATTCTGCATACATTTTTGTATTGATATTAAACAGATTCCAAAATAACACCTATGACCTTTTTTTCCACAGTTCAGAAATTCTCTCTCTCTCTCTCTCTCTCTCTCTCTCTCTCTCTCTCTCTCTCATTTGCCTCTGTATATAAACACTGCTGTTGAGTGCACCTCTGTGGATCAGCTGATTGTACGACATAATCAGCAAGGTGGCTGTAAGGACGTCTCTCCTTGCGGCGTGAGCTGCATTAAAAACTCCAGCCTGTGCGTGTGGAACGAGGCATATCCACAGGCCACACTCACCTGGGGAATTTTATCCCATTTTATTTTCACTTTCTTGCCCTTTCTATTTCTTTATTGCTTTTTTGTTTTATTGCTTTTCCATTCCTACATTTTCTACTTCAAAAGACAAATGCTGTGACATTACTGCAGAGAGAAATATTCCTGGAATAAAGGTATGAGAATTCATATTTTATACGCACATTTATCCTGAAACCCTGCAGTTTGAATAAAGCTCTGTAACCAAGGAGCGAGATGTTACAATGTGACCCTACTAGTCTCATTCACTGTCCACTTTATTAGAAACATCTGTACATTAATTCATGATTGCCATAAAACATTCATACAGATAAAGATCAAGAGATTCAATGAATCAATCATCAGAATGGGAGAATGAGTTGAAATATGATTGAAAATATATAAATTACACTCAGACATTACAATCCGAAAAAGTTTGAATGGTTTTTATTTGCAAAGTCGAATACCTATATAATATAATATATGCACCGAAGGAGGAGTTGTTTTTAATCTCATTGTACATGTGTATAATGACAATAAAGGCATTCATTCATTCATTCATACCTCACACTTTCTATTTATGTGATTTTGTCCCAAAATGTTTTTACCCTTTGTGACTGATACAAATATGTGTTGTCTATATGCCTGTTTAAGGTGGTATAAAATTATTGGTTTATTTAGAATGTTGACAATTATTATTATTATTATTATTATTATAATGTCAAGATGAACTAACCTCGGTGACC
>JAOTQY010000010.1:8926697-8946442 GCA_026413445.1 Dolichallabes microphthalmus
GACCAACAGTAGCCCAATTTCCACCGGCACCCTGTAGGTCAACAGCACCGGTGGCGGTCGTTGTTAACCCGGGCCGCAACCGATCCGGTATGGAAATTATATAATTATATAAAATATAATTTGGCAAATGTTTTTACGTCAGATGCCCTTCCTGACACAACCCTCTGCAATTTATCCAGACTTGGGAATGGCACAAGAAGACACTGGATTGCGCCCCCCCATGGTTGCATTGCTGACATAAACAACCAGTTTTTAAATTTTCACTTTGCAACCTGTCACAGTAAAACACTGGTTCCCATTTCTTTCATTTAATTTAATATGAAGAAATCTGAGATGGCTCCAAACTTTTGCACAGTACTGTACAGTACATCCTAACTCATAGACTGCAAAACTAATGCAAAGCAAGGCATTCTTTCACCATCAGTTGATGATCAGAAATATAATCTGACATAATACAGACAATATTATATCCACAATTGAGACATAGGAAAACAGTTAACGCCTGTCTCTGTCTTATAGATATATGATTTACAAATAGCAATTCAAATTATTCATCACTTGTATTGTTTTTTTTTATTTGCTCTTCTCATGCAACACTGGCATTTTACTAACCAACCATATCAAAGCAAGATAACACAACAGCTGCTAATTTAATCTGCATTTGAATGTGCTCAGTGACTTAATGACGTATACCATTTTCTTAACTGTAATTTATATTTTGCGATGTAGCTTGTCAATAATCTCAGTCTTATGTATGAAGTTTTATCACTTCGATGCATGTTTTACCCCTGGAAATAAAAAAAATGCAATTATTGCATCTCTCTAGGCTCCTGGCTGCAGGAGGCTACAGCAATCAAGATTTTTTAAAGGGTAAACTAAAATTTAGCGGCTTGGTCTATATTTTAAGGTAACATTAAAACTATGCTACTTGTCGCAACACTTCTTTTTTCTTTTTTTTTTTTTTACAATTGTTTACATGACAAAGTGTTTGATAGAGCTGATGTTCACCGGGTGCAACCAGCTGCTCAACCTCAGGCTCTTTGGTCGTGGGCTTGGTTTTGGATGTGCAGTGGACAAATCCTGTGTGTCTTTCCCAACATGCGGGTCTCGCTGTCACTCCTGCAGCTGTTGTCTGTTGCGCTGGTGACAACAGGTGAACTACAGCGATAAGGAATTGAAAAAGGTTTCGTAACACAGGCTAAAATGTATCATATCACTCGTCTGGTTTGCTTTGCTTTTTCATTCTTTGCCATTTTTTTTTCATGCAGCCCAATGCTTGTTAAATTCTGCTCATTTTAAAGGTCTCATATCATAATTCTTATTAACAAGATAATATGGGTCTCGGAGGGCTCCAAAATCCATCCATTCTCCAACATTCTGCAACCTCAGGTTCTGAAAATGTACAGTAGTGCATTGTGGAAGGGCTAAAATGTGCAGTTCCTCAAATGGATGTGAGTCAGTGCCCATAGACCTTATGGTAAAATGTCTCAGAAGGTAATTTTCCCATTCATTCTGGGGTAGATTTTTATGTAACTCATTAGTTAAAATTATATTCAGCCATATAATTATGCACAATGAGGCGTGTTGCCTTGCATAATCATATAAAAAAATTTGTAGTTTGACTTAATTCCCACATAATGCTAAAACCCAGCTACTGGATGCAGTGCCGGTCACAAGCCAGAATAAAATAGGAGGGTTGTGTCAGAAAGGGCAGCCGGCCAAATTACCACCATCCAATCATCTACTCTTAAACTTAAAAGGTTTTACACTAATTCTCTGGCTACTAATGTTCTGAATATTCTTCAAAATGACTCAGTTCAACAAACATGCAATAAAGTCAGTTTAAAATAGCAACATTTGCACCTTCAAGTCGAGCTTCAGTATTGCATTGAATCCAGTATTGATCCATCCCTCACTCAAAAAGCAGTGTGATATATAAAAGAGTTAACATAATTTTTAACAGAGATAAACTACAGCTTCTGTGTCTTCACTGCCTTGGAGGATGAGAGCAAAAAGTGAATTTTGTGTTCATGTGTACAGCCAACAAGAAAGCATTCAGACTCGGCTACAGTAAGGAAACCACAAAAGCATGCAGGAAAGCATTCTGGTTGGCACTTCGGGGGATTGGGCTTAATATTCATTTTCCCCTTATGACATCATAAAGGGGAGAAAATCTGACAGGCCCTTTCAAGCACAGGTTTCATCTATAAATGATTAAAATGTGACTTTTGCATATAATTCACCTTTAAGGTTTAAGAAATCACATTTTAAAGTAAACGTACAAATTTAAATGATATCATAACCAAACAAATGTGAGAGGAGTGTGGGCTAACATACAGTACCTCTCAACATATTTTTCATTCGTTATGTGAACTTGTATACAAAAGAGTGAAAACTGAGTGCATGAAAAAAGAGAGGAAAAACAATTGGAAAAAAGAGAGAGCTCATGATTTACAATAATTCAATTAAAAATGAATAAAAAACTGTTTGTAATTTTATGAGCCACACTAATCTCAATTATGTCACTTATGATTAATTAACCGCAGAAGCCAAAAACTCATAATAACAATTAAAATATGATTCACAGTGCAGCGTTGGTACAACTGTTTGTGAGAAAACACCATGCCAGAGGCTGGAAAGCTGCTTGAGCTCTCTTAGTAAAATATTCACAAAGTCTCCCACAGTGGAGCCTGACTGCACACACCCTCAATTCTCAGAGCAGGGTGGGTGTGGGTGTGGAGGTGGGTGTGGGTGTGTAGGTGTGTGGGTGTGAAAGCGTGTGTATGTGTGTGTGAAAGCGTGTGTATGTGTGTGTGAAAGCGTGTGTATGTGTGTGTTCGTGTGTGTGCACATGCTAGCAGAATCAATATGCAGCCTGAATAATTTACACTCTTCAACATGCTCGCTTTCATCCACTCTTCCTTTCCGTCTTTGTATTTCACACTCACACTTTCAGTAACACCCACACTCGCTCAAGAACCCACCCTTCCACCACACACAGACACACACACACACACATTCTCCCTACTCTATATAGACACTGCTGTTTGATAAACAAACTTTATTGATGTCCATTATATCAAAAGAAGGATGGCTATAATAAATGTTAGCTTTAAGTCCAAGGGATTTAATGTTTGTTTTCCATTCAAGCTATTAATGTCTTAACCTAATGGTATGTTTTAGTTTCCTAAAAATCCAATTTGGGATATGAAAATTTAATTGAGCTCTGATGTCTCAGTCAATAGGCTCCTCTGTATCGTGCAGTGTCCCCATAGAAACCAAGCCGCTCAGTCTATCCGCCCTTGCTGTTCGCCGTTTTAAAATGTACCATGAAAATTACATCTTCGATTTGAAAATTAAATCTTTTCAGATAGCTCCCTTCGAACAAACAAATAGATTAGCAGGTGAATACGTAACGGGTATAAAACGATTATTCTGTATCTCTGCGGCACCACATCAGGGAGGAGAATGTGAATCATTAAGCTTTCTCTGAGCTTTTATTGCCTATTTTCTGCCGTGGCGCTTGCACCATCTGAAGTGAGTTTATACTCGTGACCTTTCCATATGATTGGCCTGCGTATTGCAGCGCCAACATTTTCAGCATTTCCCATGAGTCTTGAAAATCTTGAATTTTAAAGTGTGGGAAACAGTGGGGAAATAGGCGTGTGTGTGGCTAGAATGTCTAAAAATATTAAGCGAGATTCTGTAAAAAAAAATTCATGCTTGGATTTGAATGCACAGAGATTAGATTTTTAAAGTATGATTAATTGAGGGCCAAGGATGTGCTAAATTAGGAGGATTGATGTTCCATTTCATTCTCTATTAATAAAATAGCAGGGGCGTTCACGTTCAAACATGGACTTGATGTGATGAACTTTCTCATGAATAAAGGTGTGAAACCGACTGACATTTACAGATGACTTCTTAAAAACAAGGTGGCTCGGAGACCCCCATAGTCGTTCCAGCGTTCCAACAGCGAGTGGAACGCCTGACCATTAACTTGTCGCCAATTTGCAGAAGAGATGCATTTGTCTGTGGGAACTGTACACACAAACACCACTTGCACAATACAGGAACTCAGCTGGGAGTTATTGCTACATTCCCCCTGCTGTCCTGACCAGTATAGTGTAGCAGGTGATTATATACAGGGAGTTTATCGAGTTCTCGTAACTGTGCTCTGATATTCTGCACAAACAAAAGTCCCAGTTTGACTTGTTCATACCTTGTATAAGTAAATAAAATGTAGGATTTCTACCGTGAGAAATAAACCCAGTCAGAATGTGCTCCTATTTGAACATACTCAACTTCAGAGTAGTAATGAATGTTATACCACTATGTCCTTGATTTGTTTCCTTTAGAGACATCCTTAAGTAACTTTTTTAGAAAGATGCCTGGAAATTAATCCAGTCCTTGTGCTTCAATCTACATTTCACCTTGTAGCTCTAATTATTTTGTATATTGTGAAGTGTTATGTAGAGGTGAACACTATGTTGAAACACAAATTCGAGGACACATGATGAACTTTTCTTAGTTGAACCAGTCAGCATAAAAGAATTTATATAACCAATCGAATGCATGGAGAAGCTGGAGCTCTAACCACATTTTGTAAATGTGTTTTTTTTTCCCCCCTCATAAAAATGGTTGCAATCTGAACTTCGTCATGTTCTTAGATGTAAGACATGAATTTTATCTTGACTAAACTTAATTTATAATGTGTGATTTCTGTCTGAGGGATAGTTTGATTAAAGATGTTTATGTTTCAGTCTGTCTCATCGGTCAATCAATCAGAAGGAACGGGAGGAAAAAACAGCCTCAAAAATCTCCCAAGATCGTTGTCTATCTGGAATCTATCGAGGAAGCACTAGGTATGAGGTGGGCACACACCTCAAATGAGATGAGAATCCATTCTAGTGCACCATCTATGTTCGCATACATGGTACATTTACACCTAGGGGTGGTTTAGAATTCTCCTTTCACACCGGCATGTTTTGGAAGATGAAGTGAAGTAAATGTGAAGAGAAAATCCATGATGAGAACATGCACACAGATATCACACCCAGACTCGGAATAGAACCAGGGACCCTGGAGCTGTGAGGTGACAACAGTGTATTTTTATTTAAGAGTAAAATTGTTTGTCTTGAGCAGGTTTACAAGGAGCCTAAGAACACCATGAACTATTGGTGTGTGTGTCTGTAGTTAAACAAGGATTGAAGGAGCCAAGGTAATCGAAGCAGAAGGAAACCATTTCTGTAAGTTACTCCAGCGTGTACACGAGTAACAAAATGAGACTGTGTAACGGATGTAAAGACAAAGTGTCTTTCAGAAATTGAGGTGTTTTTGGTTTTATGTGTGTTTGTGGTACTCCTGACAGTGAACTTGTAGAAAAAAGATTGAAAGAAAAAAAAAAACATCCAGAAAGATGCTCACTTTATCAGAGTCTACAAGGCACCCGTAAACTCCTATAACAGTAGCAGGTTTATCTCTGACAGCGAGGCACTCTGTTGCCTTTACTTAACCTTCTTATATTCATAATGTTGTGTGCTGCGTGCGCTCCAGCATCACCCTGACCGTCTACACAGCTTATATACAGCTGTTTTCCATAGCGACTGAAAGAAATATAAACTTCGGTCATTTGTACCACAATGCTTTTGAATTCTTTTTGAATTCCGATTGGTTAGAATTTGTTGATTAATTTTTCGATAAAAGCAGCGCTGACAGTAGAGCAGCTGCGAGAGAACAAGAGAGAGTGGTGTCTCTTAAGGAATGGCTATTCACAGCTGGTCTGTTAAAGCTGATAAAATGTAAAGCCATGCCTCTGTATGTTTTATTCCTTACAAAAAAAAATTATTTAACAAATATGGTGCAGAATTAAAAATTTGATGGGGAGTACATTCATGGAGTGTCTTTGGCACTTTTTGTTAATAAAAAAAATCCATTAATAAATGTAGTGTATTATTATTAGTACTGGTAGTGTATACACACACCAATTGGGATTAACCTTGTAGCTAGAAATCGTCAACATATTATGTTACTATCATGTCATCACCATTTTTAGCTTGTAGTTGCTGCCATATTCATATAAAGTATTGCACATGCCTCACTCGCTCGCTCACACTTCCTCATCTTCACGCATAATTAAAGGTCTAATGAAAAGAATTGAGATTTCCCCCTATTTTTTTTATTATTATTTATTTATGAACTCAGGTTCAGCCTGTATGAGTTTATGAACAAAGCTCAAAAATCTAGATTTTATGGAGCTAAACAGTATAAATGAGCTCCAGCAAATGGTGTTTATCATCTGCATCAGTGAGGTCGGGTAAAGGATTCCTGGTGGTACCGTTTGCTGTGTTTGTAAGCAGTGGATTGTCACTGTGCAGTGAGTGTGTGTGTCTCACTGGGCACTGTGTTCAATTTTGTGCCAGCGCTGATCTCTCACCTTTACATGTTCTACAGAAGGAGTAAAGCCATTTTTAAGACAAGGCTGTCACATCGCATCTCCTCGGAGACAGGGTGGGGGACTTGGGAGAAGGATAAGGGAGGGGACAAGAGGGGGAGGGGATGGAGAGGGTTATCCCCCTACTGCTTGTGAAATGGGTTTTGCGCGAGTCGAATTACCTCAGCGTTTTGTTCCGCTGAAGGTAAAACCATATTGGATTTCCATTATCTGTTGATTCGATTTATGTCTGTTTTTCCCACTTTACTGATGTGACTCACATTAGAGTGCTGCTCCTACAGCCTGGAATGGGATTAGGGAGTGAGTCAGTCAAGGGAGACCGGTCTTCCTGAAATGTGTGTCTTCCAAACAGGTGGCTCAGGACAGATGGGCGAAGAATTCATTAATGTGTTTATATGCCTTGTGTATAACACTCAGTGTTATATTACTGGTAAAGGATTTTTATACGGCTCAAGCTTTGTGTAAACAGTCATGGTAAGGCATGGAGGGGGGGAAAAAAAAACTTGTGCTCTACATCAGGCATGATTTATGATTCAGAAACGGTGTGTGTGGAGTGTGTGAGGATTCGAACACAACTCTTATATACCTACAACTTTAATGAACCAGCCCACATTTCTACAGTGTGGGACTCTCATAGTTCACTCCGTAAATTAAAACCAACCATGAGAAACCTGTAGTCAAGTACACTTCCTTGGGATAAATGTTGAGCATTTTGTTTATAGTGACAAGACATCTAAAGTGGCAGGATCACACATGTTCAACTACCAAAATGGTCGGAAATGAATGAGCCCGGATGCGATCCAAACATTTTTTAATAACACATCTCCTTACCGTTTCCCCGTTATCGCTTTCTTCTACCTCTTTCATATCCTTCGAGCAGATTTCCGGCGCCTCTGGGTTTTATTCACACCCTTGTTCTTACTGATGTGTCGCTTCAAACCCTGTCTGTTTGCTTAGCCAGTATTTTTTCCGTAAAGATTTATCAGCTCTTTTTTTAGACCCTTTTTCCTTTTCTTTACTGTGTAACCATATTTATTTGTCCATAGCTTCTAAAAATAAATGTTAGCAATGTACTGTATTTATTTGTTCACCTTTGCTGAGAACTTTACTCTGATCTGTTACACGGTGGATCTGGAATGTTCTGGTAACGCTGGACACAAGGTGGCAATACATCTTGGATTGGATGCCAGTCATCACGCACACACATGAAGATGTGCACGCAAACACACACACAGAACCAGGGAACCAGGATGAAACCTACAGTATGAGCTCAGGACTGAACTGTGAAACCTTTATCCCTAAGGCTTCCTGCTGCACCATTTAGTAGTGTTGCTCCTGTTTGTCGCAATTTCAATACTGATTTGTTTCACAACTACTGTCCACACTGTTAATTGAAAGCGATCAGATTGGATATGGTTATGTTCAGACCCCAATTTGACCTATCTGCATTGGCTGCTATCGTAACGATGCATGAGGCTTGCATGCAGCATAATATTTCCTCATATACATTTCCCCAAAGTGCTATTAGATATTTCCCTTTGTCCTCTGTCCAGGTTAATTTAGCCACATGGAAAATTCAAGAGCTGCATCTTTTACGCACAGGGGAAAAAAAAATTTTTGCAACCCTCTGACGCATAGTTAACTTAACTTTCTACCAAATTATAGTGTTTTATTTCAATCTCTATTGAAAGAGAGACTGAAAATAAAACAATCACTCCCCCCCCCCCCACCCCATGAAAATGAACTGATTTGGCATCTGTACATTATTCAATGGAAAGGGAAATGGGTTTTAATGTGTGAATCAGTTAATGAAGATCTCTCTCTCTCTCTCTCTCTCTCTCTCTCTCTCTATCTGTCTTTGTGACGCATCAGTGTTGAAAATGATAGAAAAAATATCAACAGTAGCTCACTCCACCACGTCCATGGTACTGCCTCAGCATTTCACTCACACTAGCTCACGAAGAAGAGCTACAGTACACCTTCGTGCAGGACACACGAACATACACACGCACACACTGGTATACATCGTAGAAGCGCTCCCAGTTTTTATAATATACAAAGCATAAATCCGGCTTCCTGGGAAATAACCCTGATGCACCGTGTCGAGAGCTGTAGCCCATCTGATAGAGGAGTGATATGAACACTATGCCTCCCACACAGCTATGATTTATGGGGTGCTTGGGCCCCACCTACTTACCCATCAGTATTCAGATAAAGAAAGCTCGCATACAAATATGCAAGACCTTAAATGGGATCAAAAGACACCCAGGCAGTATGTAATTACGGGTGACCAAGAGAGATAGAGATTAAAGTTAAGCATCGTGTCCTTGCCCTGCTTGCGCAAAGATGGGCAATTCTTTGTTTTTTTTCCCTACATAAAAAGCTATGACTTGATCCATGCATCTGTATTTTGTCAAATTTATCTTTCCTCACATTTCCCCTCCGCATACTCATTCTTACCTGTCTGTGTATGTCGAGTTACAATCCCTAGCTGTTTATCTGCTTACTCTGGAGCTGTTTTGCTCATTTTGACTGAAAGCCAGCCTCGCTTCCTCAAAGTTGTAACGAAGCAGTCGAGGGAATAGCGCGTGACCAGACAGGCAATATTTGGCATTTTTCATCCTGCGACAGACTTGGCTCTTGCCTCAAGCGATGATGAGATGTAGGATCGAGGAATATTACCTCCAGGATTTGGCTGGCTTTTATGACAAATGTTTTAAAAGATGCATCGGTGCACATAAAGGTTTATTAGTCGAGGAGCCTCTGATGGAGACTGTCAGTCTTTAGCCAAGCTCCAGTGGACTGTACAGGCCACAGCTACTCTCTTATTGTACTCTAAAAGCTGCAGGGTGACTCCTGGACAGAATAATAATTGTGGAAGCATAGAAATTAATATATTATACGATATCTAGCGTATGTAATTGCAAACAGCTGCGAACCATCACGTCTGAGATGCAAATGATTAAGGCTAGCATGCTACACAGACAGTTTTACACCCAGCTACAGTAACTAAGCATCAACAGCATAGCTAACTTGCTATCTAGCTAACTTGGCTTATGTTAGTAATAAGAAGAAAGAAGAAAACCATTCAGATTCCCTGGGATTGGCTCCAGGTGCCCTACAACCCTGTACAGGAAAAGCAATATAGAGAATGTGAGTTTATATATATATATATAGTGTATGTGTGTATATACACACCGTACAGCCTTGTAGTCACTCCTCTTTTGCTTTTCAATAAAGAGTGCTAATGCTGTATTGAAACAATTTTCAGAAATAATTGCTACATCTAACAAGCCTGATTAGCTCAGTAAATGGTGAATGATTGTTGATGGTGTGCTGCAGTTTTCATGCGATACTGTAGGTGCTACAGATACAGACATTATGGAATTTTTCACCTGTCCTCGCATCGCCAGATGTGCAGTCACAGACTCACGTCTTTATTTGTGCTGAATCAGAGCACAGCGTACATTTACTCATGTCTCCAACGCTGTCCTTAAGGACCACCAGGCAGTACGTCCAAATTTACAGTCATCATTACCTGACTCAGGTATGCTGGGAGTTAGGAAAAAGCAACCCATTTGCAGAAATGTGCAATGACTGGGGATCTTTGACAACTAAATTGGAAACCTCAGCATTATGTAAACTACTCTCTCCCTGTCTCTCTCGCTCACGCTCTCTCTCTTTATCTGTTTGAGTTTTGTGGTATTCTTAGAGGAGCTGTAAGGAGGAAAATGCACTATTTTTGAGAAGACATCATTAGGACACAATTCAAAGCAGGTTCTCAAAGAAAAAGCTCAATTTAAAAGGTTGCGTGTCCAATAAACCATTAGGCACTGCTGAATTTTACGAGGTTATTTCCATGGATTTTCCAATAAAATAGGTGCTTTAATATTATTATGAACATATATTCTGTTTTAGAAGACTGTTAGAGCACTAAAGTTGGAAAATAATGGCCAGCTAA
Organism: Dolichallabes microphthalmus; assembly: GCA_026413445.1. Classification (NCBI taxonomy): domain Eukaryota; kingdom Metazoa; phylum Chordata; class Actinopteri; order Siluriformes; family Clariidae; genus Dolichallabes; species Dolichallabes microphthalmus. The sequence continues at coordinate 8,937,113 of JAOTQY010000010.1, forward strand.
ATTGATGATCGCAACTTCAGTATGTTTGGTCAGCAAGATTACTCTCAATGAAATATATAAAACATTCCTTTGCTAAATCTCAAGTCAGAACATTGTGTAACCCATGACTTTTGAATTATCCATTTGTTAATTCTGCTTATTGTGCTTCTTTAGTCATATTACTCATCACCTTAGAGGGCTCAGACAATGCTTTGCATAAATATATGTCTCCTTGTACTTTTGCAAATAGCTCCTTGGTGTTCATCATTTCTTTTGTTAAATGAGATCTCTAACAAACTTATTTTTAAGTCATGTGACATCGATGACCTGCAAATGGACTTTTGTTCCAGAACTAGTTTAGGGATGGGGTAAATACTTGCACAGTTAGTAAATAGTTTTATTGCTTTTTTTCCTTACAATATTTTTATTCACTGTGTACTTATGATATACATAGATTAGCCATAAAAAATTGATTATCAGCCATACACTGGTGACAGAATCATGAGCACCCAAGGCACACCTTAGCCCCAAAGCTCAACCCGTCCACTCCAGTCCCACAGAAAAGCCAATGCAGCACAATCGCCAAAAATGGTCACAGGGATAAATACTTATGCAAGGCACTGAATCAGTCAGTTTGGTAGTCTAAATAGCTGCAAGGCATATTCTACGCGTGAATTCTCTGAGCCATACCCCCCCCTCCCCTCTCTCGTTCTGTGTGATCCTCGCTTCTCGCTATCCACATTCAGACATTCACTAAAGTATCATTTCTCTTTAATTGGACTTTAATGACTCCGGAGGAACTACAAGGCACGCAAAAAGCAACAGGTCACAGCGGCAATGTGTTCTAGCATTGTAGCACAATTGTTTATTGCCCCGCACATCCTTTTGATAAAGGTCTTCCAAGAGCTATACTGCGTGACCACTTTCCATCGAGCTCTCATCTCCCACAACCAGCAAATACGGCCTGTGCCTATTTGGGAAGCATTTGGTCGTATTTTTTGTTCGAGCTGTAATTAATGATCTATTTATTATCAGGGCTCGACACAAGTGGCCGACTCACTCGGAAATTGATTCCTTGATTACCCCAGTGGCAACAACAGGGATTGTAAACTTGCTAAATGAGCCTGTGTAAGATTGACTGCATTGGGCTTTGGTGTTATCTCTATTGTTTTTTTTTTTTTTTTTGGTGCTTTTTTTTCCCACTCAGACATGTGAGACAGAACAAATGTTTGTGATTTGTAGCGGAATTGTCTCCAGATATTGCATGTCCTTTCTATCTGGAAGTATTGCTGGGCTAATTATTGCGCAGGGCAGGTGTGAAATTGCTACATGCAGATTTAAAACCGGCTGTCAGAAGCGAAGCTGAAACAGCTCAATGAATATGGAGGTGTGATTTATCCTTTTGAGGCCCCAAAACTGTCTTGAATATTTCAAAGCAGTTAATTTTAGTTGCTTCCAGTCATTTCCTTAACCTGTTCGTTACCAAACCGGTGCATGTACCACGTTCATATCGTAAACTACTCAGTATAGTCTCTTTCTCTGTTGATGGGTTCAAGCACAGCATCATGTGTCACTACCAACAGCAGCCACACAAAAGTAATTGTCTCTGTTATAATGATGTTCTTCCTGTAATATGATAGAGCATCTAACCAGTAATAAGACCCCTTATCAAAGTTTTTCTTATCAAAAATGAGCAGGTTTTTAAATTACATAGTTGTTGCAGCCATAGAGGAATCCTACCTCATGAGGCCCAACTGTTTTCTTATAAGGACATGACCTTTTCTTCCCAGCCATGTTGTCTATACACACTTGTCCGAGCCTCATATGAAGACTTTTAGGAATAATTCTTTTGCCAAACTAACTTCTCTTTGAAGACATTGATCACGTTTTATAGTTGTCAGGTGCTAATAAACAGAAACATTAAGGAGAAATTACTGTGTACACAACAGTAGAGTCTGGGTCTCATGAGGTTAATATCAGAGTAGGCTGATAATCTGAAGTATTATCTAATGTCTTTGGCCTCTATCTTTCATTACAAATCTCTTATTTCCACCCTTAAAAGGCTACTGGCACAACATATTGGCTTTTTTTCAAAGTACTGTATGAGGAAAAATTTTTTTAATATGAATGAAATATCAATGTATTTTTGACTTCGTAAACATTTGGCAAATATACAAGAGGTATTCAAGTCAAACTGGGACTTGTGATGAAATTTCTTGTGAATGAAGGCATACAGTAAAACAGAAGACTTAAAGCACAATAAAACATTTGAAGGATGCAAATTTTTTAAAGAAGGCCCTATGTCCATGAATGACGATCCTGGTCTTCGTCCCACTGCAGTCACTCCTGTGAACATTCAGCAATTTCAGATACTTGAAAGTCGAGGTATAGCTTGTCACCAACTTGGAGAGGAGAGGCTTCTGAGGGAACTGTCATTTACGCACATCACTTGGAACTCGGCTGGCAGTTATTGCCACATCACTCGTACTGTACATTGGGTCATTAAAGGAGTTCTTGGGAGGTCGGCGTTTCAGACATGAAGCAGGCTGTCCGATCATGGCTCCGGCATACTGAGAAAACTTTATACCTTAAAGGTATCCAAGTGCTAGTGATGGGATGAGTGCATTAGTGTAGCAGGGGATTATATAGAGAAATAAAGGAAATTGCGGCGTGTGTATGGGTATTACAGAACCATCTGTATGATTAACACACATATGGTTAGTCTGAAAATCCATGCTTCGTACCCAAAATCTGCTCCCTGGACTGGTTCTACAAGGCTGGTTTAATTTAAGATGTTTTGGAACGTCTGTCTCAACTAAAATTCATATAGCTTAGAACATGGCAGAGTTCGGTCTCGTTGCTATCCTTAGGCATTAAAGTTGGTAATAATTTCCAATTCCCACCCACTGGCTAGTTCTTCACTTTTCACCATCTAGCGAGAGTGAGGACTAATTCCTCCAAGACATTGAAAGCCAGACAATTCATCTTTTCACACTGCTGCTCTTGATGAATATGGCGTACCCGAACAGACAGAGACAAAAGCATTATCTGCCCTCTTTCACATCCATAAGCTCACAGACACAAAGACATAGCCTGATAGCGATGACTGGCAGTGGCATCAAGGAGATTGCAAACCGCGACCTCCTGGCTTCAGGAGCCACAAAGCAGGAAGTTATTTGGTGGCGATACAATTCCATGTTTTTATATGAAAGATTTGCTCTGAGATTGTGTTCCATTAATTTTAAGCTATCTTACATCAAATGCAAATCTACCACAGCAAATGTCATGCATATTTTTCTGCAGATTTACTACATTTCATATTAATTGGATTGCATTGAATGATGCCTTTAGGTATGTTTACCAGCTGTGAGCCTGGATTAGTGTCCATTTTTTTGTTTCTTTTTCTTCTTTATTATTTTTCAGTTTAACTTCCCCTCACTGATTCCTTCTCTTTCCTCATCTATCGCTTTATCTCTCCTTTTTGTGCTTCTGCATTTGTGTCAAGCTCATCTTGCCGGATTGTGAGTGAGGGACGCAGAGGGAATTATGTCGGCGGGAGATGAGAGGCTGCATGTGATATCAGCCTCCTCAGATATAGAAGATGTGGCATGGTGTTGTTTTTTCTTTTTAGAGACCTGCTTTTCTGGTTTTATTAATCTGTCACTTTTTTCTCGCTCTGCCTGTTTCAAAGCCTGCGGTGGTGCTTGTAGAGAATGGCACGAATTCACACTTCTAAAAGTGTCTGGCTTGAAACACACTGGACAGATGTGATGATGTGAATCAGAGACCCTACTTCATAACTCAAACGTGTTGAAACGTGTCACTTTAAGGTCAGGGTTAGGCAGGGTCACTGCTTTTAGAGCCGAGGGGATGGAGCTGAACCTGGTGTAATAGATCGGAGTGAATGTGGGCAGCAAGAATAATTTGTGTTGTAAATTATTCAATAGACTAAGTCTCGAGCTAAAGATGCTACTTTTTTTTTTTAATCCAATCCTATCTTCCAGTGTATTCTTCTTCCTTTTTCCACTAGAAAACTGCATCTTATTATTGGCATTTGCATTGCCATCTACTTTAGATTACATCTGCCTTGCTGAATCCATTTCCTCTGTATGCAAAGTACTTCCTCCGCATTTGTTATCCATTTCTGTATGCTTTTTTGCTTGCCCTCTTTTCTCCTGCCAGCGTTCCCCAGCTGAATCTTGGAGCTCTAGCAGCACAATCAGGCATCGAGTCTGGGGACTGCTCAGGGCCTCGTAGCTGCCGTGACACGTTAGATGAAATCTAAATTACAGACCTCCAGCGAAGGCCTGCCACATAAACGAAGGAAATTATATAGAGCAGTGCACATCTGAGAAAGAGAGAGAGAGCGGAAGAAAGTAAGCATTGAAGGACAACAGCAATTAACTCTAGTGGAGCTTAAAAATCACTCCAATTTGTCAAATTACCCATCTTGCCTCACGTAGCTGGGTCAACAGGAAACTGATTCATTCCATTAGATTATTTCTCAGCTTTCGTACTTGTCCTGATCTATATTTTATTAATTCATCTCTTACATCTTACACTTTTATTTCAGCTTAAACCACTCGAGCATTAACAAAATAATTCTTGAATATCATGTGTGGGTACTACAGATTCGATTTTAGACATTTCTTTGTACTGCAAGCTGTTGAAGGCCATACAGTACTTTTCCTTTAATTTCTGTATAATTTATCATTTGGATTCTGATAACATTATAACTGTAAGACTTTTTTTTGTCTTACTTTTTTCTGCTCCTTCCGCTTGCGTGAGCTCACAGACGCCCCTGATTGACTGTAGAGCCGTGGGAGCACTAAGCACCTCTACAGCTACAGCTACGAAAGGCTACAGCATCACCTGGGAATCAAACTTGCGTTCTTCGGGTGAAAGGGCGTGCACTTTACCACTGCGCCACTCGGAGGCGCCATAACTTGTAAGACTTGATTATTTTATGATTATATATCAGAGCATTCTTTCATTCATTTTCAGTATTTGAATTGTCTTTGTCCCGGTTGTAATGAAGCTGAACCCTGGCAGACTGGCCTGTACAATGGAGCTTCAATGTGTATAATTAATGTCCAGGGCCCTCAGTGATACTGTACTGAATAGGGAGGGGGAAAAAACTTGTCTACAGTATAACAACATCTTGGGATGCATCTCACTGCCTGCCCTGAATAATTTAAAGAAAACCTCACCGATGCTCACGTCTCGATCCATTCAGCATTTAAATCAACATGGGTAACTCGGAAGGCCAGCAACTGCTTACAGTGTTGGAGCGAAGCATAGTGATTCGAATGAAATGTGCTATAAGGCTGGTTTGCTCATGCTGTCCACATGCTCACAGGGCATGCACTTGGGGTTGGGAAATAGGATAAAGTTTTTGGAAAGCAAAGTTTAAAGAGAGAAGAAAACTAAACTAAATAAAAACTTGTAGGAGCTATACAGTTATAGATTCATACAGTGCACAGTCACCATAGTAAACATCATGGATTTTACGAAAGAGTTATACATGTACTGTAGGCAAGGCAGCACTCTTAAGCAATTTAGTGGTACCAGTCTGACTACTAGGATATGTATGCCTTTAAAACAGGTTCTAATTCTGAACTTTAAGCTGCACTGACTATCATGATAAACAATAACCATATCAGCCATAACATTATAATGCAAAACATCATGGCCATTGTTGTGCAAGTTCCCTTTGTGCCACTGGGGCATGACTCTACCTGACGTCTGGTGGAGTTCTGTGGTGCCTGGCACCAGGACAGTGACAGTGGATCTGTGGGTTTCAGGGTGGGACCTCTATGTTTGTCTCATGGGTACTTTGATCGAAGTGGGATCTGGGGAGTTTAGGTCAGGGAGTCGGCAGTCTTGGGCTCTTTGCCTGCTGGACCCCATGCATGATGAGTGTGGTGCACTGGATGTTCTGGTGCCTTTCTATCATGACCAGCATTGGAGGGTTTTTTTTTTTCAGCAATTTGAGCTGCAGTAGCTTTTTTTGTGGGATTGGACCAGACATTGCATGTGTTTGGTCCCCCTGGTATGGGTCAGACTTGGGTGCCCATGATCTTATCACCAGGTTACTGGTGTATAATTAATAATCAGTGTTAATGTGTTAATGTTTTGTGGTTTATGTCATGGCTGATTAGTTTAATTGTAAAATCATTATTAACTATTATTATTATTGTTGTTGTTGTTGATATCACCATGATCATTAATGTAAGAATTATTGAGTAGAACCATCTCTAATTAGATGCATTATGCAGACTTTGAGCTTAATTACCAAAAATTTGCTTGAAGAATGTATGGAAGCTTTGATGTATGAAAAAGTCCTGATTTTGCATGGATGGGCGTTTCTTAATGGCTTACTTAACCCATTAACCAACGTGAGTTTTGAGCAAATACAAATGTACTATGTAGTGTTAAAGAATACAGCCATGAGACTGAGAATATTAGAAGAGCCGGAAATCTAGAAGTGGCCCCTCAGGGCTAGATCAGTAAGCATTAGGCACTTTCTCTGATTAGGGACCAGGCATTTGCAGGCCCGGTTTCCTCTAATCTGGCCCACCCTTATTCATCATCAGAGACACGCTGCCCGCTGATCAGCAGTAAGCAGCTGCACTGAAGCTCATCAGTGTGCTGGAGCTGCTGTTAGGAAATGCCTAGCCATATTTAACTAGCAATGACATGATTGTTAAGGCACTGCTGCACACTTGCATTCAGCCTTTTTTCACATTCTATAATCAGGTAGCGTCCACACACACACACACACACACACACACACACACACACACACATTCTTATTCTATTCTTTCTATGTAATGTTTTGTTCTGCATACAAGTCTAAATATAAATTTATGCCTCATGAGCAAAGCCAGACATGACTGTGGCAAAGAAAACACCCTAAGGCTAAAAAAAAGGAAATCTTGGTAGGGACCAGTGCCAAGTGTGTTAAAAAGTACTGAATTATGACCATCGGTAGTATAAAAAAAAACACAGAAAAATTTAATGAAAAAATAGGAATTAATGTTTATAATTGATGATGCACTCAGGTTTAGGCGATTATTCATTCACTTTCCATATTGCTTATCCTGTGTTTGCTCGTGGGATCTCCAGGAGCTCAGGACACAAGGCAGGGGAGCTCAGGGACCTGGATAAGGTGCCAGAAGCAGCTGCCATGCAGAATACAGGTGCACACGTTTTCGTACATGACACTACAGCCTATTCCTTTCAGAAAAATAACATTTATAGTTCATATTTTTGGACAGTGGGGAAAAAACGGAGTACCTGAAGAAAACCTACCAAGCACAGGGGAACTGAAACACAAACTGGAAGTGAGATTCGAACCCTCACCCCCTGATGCGACTGTGTTACTCGCTAAGCACTTAGCCATGCACTTAGAGGATTAGTGTAATTTGCGAGTCATTTATGAATTAGCATGTCTCTTCTTTAATGTGAAACCGAATGTGCAGATGCAGATCTTTATCAGCTCATTAGGTCTTGATGAGGCATTGATTAAGTTAGTAATAGGCACATTTGTATAGAAGAGGCTGCGTCAAACTCTGACGTATAGTCTTATTGGGCAGACGAGCTGTGACGCTTCAATATCACGGCTTTCTTTTTTTTACTTCATTTGAACACTAAACACTGCAGAATAAATGGTCTTCCTTTTGATTTCCAATTTCTTTTTTTATTTCGTTCTGCTGATTTTTTTTTTTTTTTTTTTTTTTATGAAATAAGGATTTGTTTATTTGCTATTTGTTGGCTGTGTGTATAGAAGAGGCTTTCAATCAGTTAGACCTATTGGAGATTGAAAATTTAATTCTATATCTATTAGCTGTGAAGTTGGAAATTGCTCTGTTTTCCATTTAGTTTTTGATCATTCTTGATAAAAAGGTATACTCTAATAACTATCTGTTTACATTTACATGATAGCATTTATTACTGTGTAAATGAGGAATTTGCAAAAGCCAAACCCTTTGGATATTTCATCTATAAAAGTGGTGTTATTTCAAGATTTCATTTTGTTCCCATCTTTGTTATTTGAGGCGAAATGTTGTTGGTTTTTTTTTTGTTTTTTTGTCCGTCTCAGAACACAAGCACGTCTGACACTGCTTCACTAAAATGTATTCGTTTCCATCTCCCTAAACTTATTTGCTCAGATATTTAAAAAGTTCTAATAGCTTTCCTTTTCTTGATTTACCTGCATAAATTTAGGTGGTCTTTCATGTAATTGAGATATAAAAGGGCAAGTTGGCATGTCTCATACTGTATGCCTGTGGCATGTACTTAAGGGACTGGTAGGCAGGAGCTCATTTCACGCAAATAAATCTGCTTGACAATTGCAAATCAAATGAGTTCGTTCCTATAAAACTGAACATGGTCTATTGAGCCTGTTAAATGTTAAAAGCAAGAAAATTGCAAAATAAAAATAGTTTTTTTTGTTTGTTTTGTTTTTTGTTTTTTTAATGTGTGCACTTTTTAGCCCAGCCAGCCAGTAATAGATTCTGACAGGGTTTTTCACATTTACCTACTGATTAAAAATGAGGTAAATTAGAGATGCCATGGCCTCTCCTGACCTTCTCCTTCAATGAGCACATCTACCAGAACTGTCCGTTATGCCTCATTACCCTGAAACTGCACCCTACCTGGTTGTCTTCATCGAAGTTATCCACTCAAGGTCCCCCTGCCATCTGGACTTGGGAAAAGGCCATGATTGACCTTCATTAATGCAATGAATTTATTAAAGTGCATGAAGAAAGTCATGCATGCTAAAATGCTGCCTCTAGTCAGTCCAAAATATACTGTCTCACTACTGACACAGTAGTGTGTCATTCAAGACAGAGAAACAATTCATCCATATATCACTCACGGTTATTCATTTCACCACGGTTATAAATTCAGTCTGGAACATAAGAACTCGCCTGACTGTAGTCCATACACAATACAGTCCCTCTACTGGTTTTGGCACTGTTCTCAAGTGGTAACTAAAATAAAATCTTAAGTTTTTTGATACACAAGAACAGAAGATCAATAACCAAATTAATACATACATCACACTGATGTGGAGGACAATCAGTTTGACTAATGATCTCTGAAGTGTGACCCCTGCACATGTTATTTCCTTCTTTTAAAGATACCGCTACTACAGTATATTGGATCTAAAATTAGAAGTGTTATGTGTTGGTACAGAATGCAAAGAATCCGTTCTGCTGCTCACCCGAACAAACAGATCAATAGTACTGTGAGCTAAAGATGAAAATGTTGTTGATCTTTCGGCTGCTCCCGGCAAGGGGTCGCCACAGCGGAATATCCAATCCGCACAACAACTTGGCACAG
>JAOTQY010000010.1:8958395-8969097 GCA_026413445.1 Dolichallabes microphthalmus
GAGCCTGCCACGGGAATCGAACCCGGACCCTGGCGGTGCAAGGCGACAGTGCTAACCACTACACCACCGTGCCGCCTGCAGCAAACCTTCAATAATAATAATCATAATAATCATAATAATAATTAATAATCATAGTAATAATAAGTAGTGGTAGTTACGTATGATATTTAGCCTAAAAGATATAGTGACACCCAAAATCTGACTTCACTATCAAGTACTGTCTTTATACAGTAAATCTCTTAACCTGCCTGAGCACATCATTAAGACATGAGTCGTTCAAGTTGCAGCCATTTAAATTGTTCAGTAATGTATAGCAGAACACTAGACTGCTGTGTGGTAGCTCAGTGGCTAAGATTTTAGCCTACTGCTCAGAAAGCCAATCACTTTGAAACTGCCACTTCTGAGCAAGGCCGAGCCAGACCCTTGGCCCTCAACTTCTCAGTTATAGCCTGGCCAAAAAAATGTCACACGCTCTACGATTTCATCCGACTGCCTCTAGCTTTGATTACGCCAGCCAATGTGGTGGCCAGTTCATGTGTGAAAAAGATTCAGCATGCTCCCAGAAGCACTCTTCCTTGGAATATGCCTGAGCCTTAGGGGGAAAAAAATCCATAGATGTTATACCCTGGTCAATCAGTACGTTCAGGTCATCAACTGTGAATTCATTTTATTGACGCATAATGTTGCTGAGCCTAGACTTGACCAACTGAAGCAACCCAAGATCATTGTTTCATTTGCTTCCCTTCTTACCTTGACACACAAATCTTTCTGGAATAGGGTCATCTGGACTCATCACACCACATAATCTTTTTCCATTGCTCCAAGTGCAATCCTGATGCTCTCCAGCTTGCCACCAAGCATTTAAGTGATCTCCATTTATGTTTTTTTCTAACCGCATGATTCCACATCTTCCCAGACTCTTTCACAATTTGAGTCTAACAGTGGGCAGTTGAACACTGTGCACTACATATTAAGAGTGGATCACGCCATGCACTTCCCTTCTTATGCTGACACACCCATCTCTCTGGAATAGGGTCAATCTGGATTCAACACACCACATTACCTTTTTTACATTGGTCCAAAGTCCAATCTTTATGATCCATAGCAAATTGTAGCCTTTTTCCCGACAATGGACTGTAGTTGTTGAGTCCTTGTCACACTGTTTGTGTGGAAATACCCTTCGTTTCAGTATTAAACATAGCTGTGATTTCTACTGTTGATTTTTAAGCTGCAACGTCACCAATTGTCTAATTAATCTCCATTTATGTTTTTTGTTCCAATCACATTTATTTCTTGCTTGATGCAGAGCAATAATCCCTCAGAAATGTGTCTATTTTTGACTAGCCAGTGTACAGTACTTCAAATCAATAGACTCCTCTATATGGTCTGGCCAAACCCACTGTATTGCAACCATGTATTCTGTTAACTATTCACTGCCCTGCACTACGTAAATTCATTAATAACACATAGCCTAGTCACTTAGTCAATCCTTCAGATGCATGGAGACAGTGAGTTGCCTAAGTGGCAGAGTCCCCCTCTTGACCTTGCTGATCAATTTCAGAGGAAAGCAGAGAAATACGTCTGGCACCAGGTTAGTTGCTGGAGTTGCTGGAAAAGACTGTCGATAACAACATCTAGCCGCCTATAAGGCTCCACTTCAGATTTTCTGTTGGGGTTTACTCACTTTGCCTCTCCTTAGGTGACCATAAGGCAGCGTTGCTTTTTTGCCAAATGATAGTGGTGGGGGGGATGTCTGTTACTGTATGGATCATGTAGACCACACAAGCTCTTCTGCCATGGCAAGGCTTGATTCTAAGAAGGACAAAAATGTTAAATCAAGCCTACAGTACATGGTCATAACAACTAGCAATGCAGTTAGACTGTTTTTTTTTTTTTTTTTTTTTGCTGTAGTTGCTTACAAACACACAAGTCAGGTCAAGTATTACATTTTAAGTCAGACTTAACATAGAATTTAATATATAGTGAATTATTTGGGGTTTTGGTAACTATACTGTATATATTGTATATACACTGTATATATAGTCACCAAAACCCCAAATAATTTGGCAGGCAGAGACATTCAGTCAGAATGGGGCTATCAGTACACATACTGTAGGTAGTCTGCCAGTTGTAATGTGGTGTCGTCCCCATCAATAGTGGTAGAAAATCAAACTGTAGGTTTTGGGTCTGGGGCAATCATCTAAGTTGGAACTGGTACTGCTCCTGTCATAATAATTAATCTGAGTAAAAGTAGTGATCAAGAAAATTATTCTAGTAAACAGTGTTCTACTGAAAAAAAAACACTTCAGGAAATAAAATTTTTCAATGAATGAATGAAAATGAATGAAAATGAAAAATAATACAAATAATACAACAGGGAAGGGAAAAAATTGCACCCCCGAAACCACTGCACTGACTGATTGATGGCCGTTGAGAACAAACGCACTAGTTTCACAAGAACGATGGAGATGGACAAAACAGATGCCAGTGATGCACTTTTCAGACAGAGCTGAAAGTGAAATGCCAACAAATGCTTATGAAGCGAACCCCTGGTCATATTTAAGCGACTACTTTGATTTCAAACACAACAAAGGGAACAGATTTATTATGTCAGGGTGTTCCATCCCCCATCCCACCCCCGCTGTTAAAATAAAAAGTAACTCAGTAACTTTTACTCTGAGTAAATCTTTAATGAGCTACTTTTTACTTTTACTTGAGTCGATTTTTATAAGGGCAACTTTACTTGTACTTCAGTAAAGGTTCACTAAAGTAACAGTACTTTTACTTAAGTGCAAAAATTTTATTACTCTTTCCAGGTCTCAACATGGAATATTTTACTCTGCAATGGTGATAAAAAAATTATGTAGTGAAATTTAACATTTTATTATATAATAAAATACTTGGATGTAGTCTTGAACCATTGTCTCCTGACCCAAAGTGCTTGGCTCTGCTCTGTGAACCACACTGAACGGTAAAAATCCTGTCTGGTCACAAACAGGTAAACTTCTAGAAGATGTGCATTCGTTTACCTGCAAACTCTTCCAGTTTTGGTGGTTGTTCTTAAAAATAAATTGTACTGTTTTTATGTTGTTGTTGTTGTTGTTGTTGTTGTTGTTTTCAAAAAAGGTACAGGAATATCCATACACATTTCATTCAATCCATGATATGCTGAAGTCAAGCCTTGTTATCCCCCCTTTTCTTTAGGTCACTCTTGCTCAGAAGCATATCTCCTCTCACATTTCACCTTGTACTGGATCAGTGCCTCAGGGTACATGCACACTGCTGATACCTGCATTTGTAATAGACCTGACAGTCTCTGAGCATACAGCCAATTCTGCAATTATGTTGGCTAGAGAAAGTCTCCATATAGCATGCAAATAGTATGCACAGACGCTGTCACTGCAAAGGCTCTAAATCACCTCAGTCACGTTTTTAGTACACCCTAAATCCGAAAGCTTACCCAAAGGCGTATGCAATAAAACCATTGGGTTACCTGATTGGTCTGTGTATTTAGGCAACTGTGCAACTGCAGCACAGTTTGCAGAATGAAAAGAATTAATTGAACTAAGAATTAAAATTCTGACACTATAATTTCAATTTAAGTAATGGCAAACACCCAACTGCTTCAAACACACTACTGGCCCACTAATGGCTTCTATCTGCTCAATCCATCTCCAACTATTCAACCCAACCTCTACTACAGTATGTCAGAGAAGCTCCAATGCTCCATGGTGGAGATATAATGAGAACTATTGCACAACAACGATATTCCCTCAATTCCCTCAGGATCACCATATGAGTTCAGTTGGATTGAGATCTGGTGACTGTTAAGGTCTTGATTTCTAGCATTTTCATCAAAGCATTCGGTAAGTCCTGGGAATGGGTTCATCCTGGAAGAGAACACACCCCTCAGGATAGAAATGTTTCATTATAGGATTAAGGTGATCAAGTAGAAGAATATGATATCCATTTTCAAGACAAGTTTACCTAAACGTTGCCATTAAAATGTTCTCCACATCATAACAAAATCAGACTGCTGTTGGATTTCTGTGTCCTGCAGTTATGGGCATTTTCCACTTACAGAACAATGATAATATGACTTTAATATGACGATAAGTATCATTTGTAATATGATGCTCTATAAGCTGGCAGAAATACAATATTCTTTCTGCAGAGCATCCCTGATTTATAACTGGAGAAAATCCCCTGGCCAGAGGATTTTGACAATCCGTAAAGACCATTTCCCTGCAAAATATCTGTCTTACTTATTCCTCTAAATCTAAGGACTTTTCAAAGATGGTGAAACAATTTCCTGAGTATACCAGAGAAGCAGGGCTTCGGTACACCAGGGAACAAATAACACTTTCCTCAAACTCGATTAGTCTAAGTGCTGCTGACAGTCCATGATTCCACATATAGCCTCTACCAAAGTAAGTTACAGATGTAGTGTAATTTCCTGTGTCTGTTAAAAAACATTCAGAGTTTGACTAAATTATAAATAAACTGGCTATCAGCAATACATTAGCAAAGAAACATTAATTCATAAATGAAACAGCGTCAATTGTTATAATATAACATATTTGTATTTATGTAACATTTATTAATGTTAAAATATTTATTAAAACATAGATTATTAAGTCAGACATAATCAGATCTTAAATGAGAACTAAAAGCATATTAATAGAAATAAATATCAACAATAATAATAACATTAAAACCACCAGTCTAATATTGTATAGACTTCTTATACATAATCTCATAATCATAAAATACATAATCATGTCACTGTAACATCTACACAAATGCCAGAGCCAGGTTTCCCAGAACATTGCCCTAAGCATCACACCACTTTCTTCCCACAGTGCATCTGGTGCTATCTCTTCCCAAGTTAAAATGGAAAAAAAAAAAACAGTTTTTTTGATTAGCCCACACCACCTTTTTCCATTGCCCCTTTGTCCAGTTCTGAGGCTCATTCTTGGTGCTCTCAGCAGCCCACACTGATCAGGCTGCAGCTCCACAGCTCCACATTCAGCAAGCTGTGATTTGCTGTTTGGTCTGACATTACAGATTGTGCTACAGTGGCTCTTCTCTGGGAATGTTGCCTAGCATTTCCTCCTGACCCACATCAGTGAGTTTTGGGTGCCCATGACCCTGTTCCTGGTTCACCAATTGTCCTACCTTGGGCAACTTTTGGTAGGCACCCAGATAGCACACCGTTGAACGGCTAATGGCAGTGCATACATTGGGTCAATGTGGCATCAGTGGTTGGCCCACCGTAATTTTGTCTGTTGGCCCAATGTTGGTTCATTAGATATGCACACAGTTTGCCCAATGTTGGCCCAACATCAGAGCACTGACAAAAGGTTACCAGACACTGGTAACATTGGTTCACAAAATTTTGCAGACGTTGGGCCAACAGTGAAGTGCTATCTGGGCACTAACCTCTGCAAACCAGGAACACATCACAGTGCCATTTTGGATCTGCTCTCTCCCAGTCACAATCTGGCTCTTGTCAAAGTTGACTTTCCCATTCTTTCTGCTTCTAAGACATTTTAACAACTTTTAAAACTGATTGTTCACTTGTTGCCTAATGTATCCCATCTCTCGCTAGGAGCCACTGTAACTAGATAATCAATATAAATAAATTTGTCACCGTTGCCTGTCTGTGGCTGACTGATGTATGTATATAACTGATGTTAGTTATCAAGAGTCTTATTTAGATTTGGCAACTAAAATCACTCACTTATGTTCACCAGTCTCATGCTTTATTGATTTTCAATTCGAGCCATTTAGATTGTCTTTGCTTTATTTTTTTGTATTATAGCTAGGCCACACCCATTTAATCATCCATAATGCAGACTGGTATAGTTTTTATGGTGGAAATATAGCAAGTTCTTGATTTTAATAACTTAAAGCATAAAAGCTAGATACAACTATAAAGAAAATTTAAGGTGACAAATAAAAAAAACAAACTAAACAGTATATAAGATCTTTTAGTTGTCTGATCTACAGTATGAGAATGCTTGAGGTTAAGTGGTGGGGAATTGTGCAGACAGATCTTAGAACTATTTATTTTTATAATGGCATGTTTGTGTATTTTGTACTTAATATTGTCCTCAAATGGATTTCATAGCTTTTGAATTAGATGAATTTATATTTATTGATTTTAGGGTGGAATATATATATATACAGCAAATGAGGTTGTGAACTACAGAGCTAGTGCAAGAAAAAAAAGCATTTAAATTATCTATATGTAATTTTTTTCACTTCTTTGCTGTCTATGAATAAAATGTGATCTCTTTTTGCCAGGGTGATAATATATACCAGTGCTTATTTATAAAAATAGGCTGCTCTATATTAAAAAAACTTAATAATAAACTTGCCTGCTATTAGTTTCACTGCAAAATTTGAATCAGTTTTTTTTCCTAAGACATTTTAAGTAAAGATAATAGCACATTTTAATTTTGTCTAATCTCTACGTGAAATGCAGAGTGTTTTTAGCACACACTCAGGTTTGATAATGGAGACACACCTCTGTTTTAAGCACTGTGTGAGCAGGCAGCATTTTTAAAGCCTGAATACAAATGTGCACGGTTTAAATCACTTCGACGTTCACTGAACTGTTGCATATGCCCCAAAGATTAAACATTAACATTGTGCTTGGATCATACACGTACACATATTAGCATTTTTCAAGTTTGCAAATCTGATTTGTCTCAGATTTAAAGAATGATAATTCCTGAATAATAAATGTCAACTGAAAATTGCTTTTATTAGTTTTTGATAAATGGTGGAGTGAAAACAGTTGGAACCCACAGATTTTGTAAATGTGGATAAGAGTAATAATGGCAGAGAGGGAAGAGTAATACAGAGACCTATTCACAATTTACAAATTTACAGTTGGTGAGGTGTATAAAGCCAAAGATATAAATAAATTCAGAGGCATATGCACTGCAAATAATTACTCATATTACTTAGATGAAAGTAGTGCTCCTCTTCTTATCTGTACTTTAATCATTTTTTTTTTATTTGATAACTTTATCCTCTTTAAGAGAAGTAGACATTCGATTTCTAACCTTATGGGGACATTTGCCTGGTTTCCACAAGGACCGGGAAAAGGTAATATTTTTACTTAAGGAAAAAATCCAAAAGAGGTATTTTTTTCTGATTGTTGATTGTACAATTAGGGTTGGATTTAGTGTAGCCTTAAGCAATACTAGTTTATGCACTATGCATTAGTTTATGTGATCATTTTTTTAGTAGAAGGTTCTCACAAGGGTAATATCACGTGTATGTGTGTATACGAGAGAGAGAGAGAGAGAAAGAGAGAGAGAGAGAGAGAATACTGATGGAACTCGGGACATGTTTTGCATGACGACAGGGAGATATTAGAATTTGAGAGGAGCAAATCAGAGTAAAGTAATCCTGGTGGAATTAAACTATCGGCACAGAGGCTCATGTAATCTTGGTGATTTTATCAAATGACTGGTGCTGATCTACAGAGAATAGTGCATGATGAAATTGACAACAGAAAAAAGGAGACTTGTTAAGAAATATGTGAGTCAGACAGGCCATCTAATAATATAGTCCCAGTGCTTTAGACAGTGAGAGAATAAAACTCTTTCATTCAGTTAATGGATGCTGGTCTCCGTAATTTACTCTGATGCTTGAACTGCGGGCCAGATTTCCCTTGAGTGGAGCAGCTGATTGTAAGACACCTACAACCCATTTTGTCTCGTATACTCTGGGTCCAAAGTAATGGCGGAACAACATTCAGTCAAATACAGTCAGCACTTCATACACACCGGCGCACATACACGCCTATTTGCACACAGTCAGTACAGTAAGCACGTTATAAAGTTTTCTTCTTGTTCCCCATGAGTGTATGCTGTGTTTTCTCAGATGTTACATAGCCACAGGGAGAACAGATGCTAGCGATTGGCATGGGCACAGTTGTTTTGTGCTCTACTGCAGGCGCGTTTTAATGCATGGCACACAGGGTTCCAATTATCGCCAGCATATGATGACACAACCCTATTTCAATAAAACAAAAATAAAGCTATATCAAAACCGTATACCAAGTGAAGTGTTTGTATATATACGTAAACACCGTACAAATCCTCCTAATCCCAAACTGCACACTTTAAAATCTTCAAAAATTCTCAGTCAGCAGGACGGAAATCCCATTTCTTTTGTGTTAACATTTGAATTAACACAAAAGAGAGAAATCTATAATGAAGTGAACCTGTTTCAGCATCACAATGTGAGCTCCATGTGTGAGCTCAAGTCAACTAAGCACCATTGGGAGGAACTGTAACGCTGACTGTACTGGGTTATGGGTTTTAGTCAAATGCAACTATTGCTATACAGTATATACTGTAAGATGTGTGAGACATCTTTGGTGGAGTTTGCAGTAGCGCACTTTCGCCTCATGCACATGTATGTCAATAAATAAGGAAATAAAACCCAATAGGCCCTGCTTTAACCAGTTGATTGTTGTTAATTATTAACAATGACTCACTGTGTCTCAAAGTGTTTTATTACTCTTATGCAACACCAATAGTGGCTTATAATTAATGAATTAATTAAAGATTATGTAGAGATTCAAAAACAAGAACAATTTCTTCTCAGAGACAAACTGTTATTGTATATACTCACTCACTCACTCACCTTCTATACCGCTTTATCCTGTAGATCACGAGGACCTGGAGCCTATCTCAGGAGGCTTAGGGCACGAGGCGGTGTACACCCTGGACAGACAGCAGGGCAGGGCACACACACACTAGGGGAACACCAATTAGCCTAACGTGCATATCTTTGGACTGTTGGAGGAAACCCACCGAGCACGGGGGGAACATGCAAACTCCATGCACACAGAGACGGGAATCGAACCTGGCCGGGAATCGAACCCCGACCCTGGAGGTGCAAGGCGCCAGTGCTAACCACTACACCACTGTGCTGCCTTATTGCATATAAATTTATTTTAAGCAATATTAAAAAAATTATCTTTAAAAAATAAATAAATTTTAAGAAATCATTGCAATCTATTGGCATGCAGAAAATTCGTACTGTATCTATTAATATTTGTCGCGTTTTCTTGGGGGGGTGGGAGTATAAAATAAAAATAAATAAATAAATAAATAAACAAAAAGCTTAGGGTTCATTGTGATGCTTTTGAAATGATCGTTTCCATTGCATTTTAACCAGAAAGTGTTTATTTTACATACATTATTTAAATACAGTGCAACAGAGTCCCTTTAATCCCAGTCTGTTATATCGGAATTATTGAGTGACATGTGCTTGCAAAATAACGAGATTTTTTTAAAGCATTTTGTATGATTAGTCTCAGATTATTATGAACATGCCATAGAAGGCCATATATGAGCTGTTCCTATAAAAAATATTTGCATATTGGAATGAGTGCATTACTATGTTGTATGAAGTGATTTAAATTACAGGCTGCACTGCTGTTATAGAAAATCAACACCTGCTGACCAATCAGACTGAAAGAGCATTGTGATATACAACACTGAGTTCTAGGTCACTGATTTATTTTTGCTGATTTACATTATTTGGCAGACACACTTATCCAGAGTGACTTAGCTTCATCGCATTATACATCTGAGCAGTTGAGGGTTAACACCCTTGCTCAAGGTCCCAACAGTGGTATCTCAATGGTGCTGAGATTTGAACCTGTGACCTTCTGGTCTGTAGCACGCCCCTTTAACCACTGAGCTACCCCTCTCCCAACAATTTCATTTTTAACACAGTCTGCGTGTAAGGATTACGAACAATAACACTACTGGTGCAGAGCATTATGTATTTGTGTTTGTGTCACTTTATTTGTCTGTGTTTTCTACATAAAATCTCAATTCCAGAAAAAGTTCATTATCCTGAAGCTGTTACTACACATACAGTACAGTACTAAGAGCTGTTAGTCAGTCTATGTGGTACATGTTTTAATTTTCATAATAATCATATTTGTAATTCTTGTATAAAAACAAATACAGTATTTTCCCTCTGCAGCATTTACAGTACTTTATTCAACTTATAAAACCTTTTACCAATTCTAGATTATACTGTATGGCTACATCATTCCCTCACCACAGCATTTTGTAAAGAGCGAAACACAAAAACTACAGTGATATTTCCAGGGAAAAGGTTTGGCCTTCACTACCCATGCACATGAAATTGTACTTTAAAAAAAAAAATTAATAAAGCTATACTTGGAAAATTGTAAGCATTTTTATTCACGTTGTTGAATAACATTTTTTTCAGTGCCTGTTTAAATAATTTGAAAGTCCTTGATAGTTAAATCAAATAAACTTACTTGAGAATAAATATATTTTGTTGTTGTTGTTGTTGTTGTTTATTTCCTGGATAAATAATATGATCTAGAGAAATTACATCGTAACATTGAAACTACATAGTCTGGTGATTATAAATTTTTGTCTGTTGATTTTTATAGTAATTTGCTGAGACAAAGGTGTTTTAGTGGGTCTAAACTACTGTATGGGCCGTGACTCTCTAAATGTTGCTTTTCTTCATTCTTATTAAACTTTTCATATGGCATTGATTTTAATTTCATCACTATAGATTTCATTTTCTTTTATCTGATATGCTCAACTCCGGTTTCCTCCCACAGTCCAAAGATATGCAGGTTAGGCTAATTGGCGTTCCCAAATTGCCCATAGTGTGTGAA
>JAOTQY010000010.1:9025307-9031811 GCA_026413445.1 Dolichallabes microphthalmus
TGGCTGAATGAGAAGCGATTTGTACATGTTGTGGATTCCTAATGAGCGGTTTTGTTTTGAGTATAGACTGAATGAACACCGGTCCTTAAAATGTCTTAGAAGGTCTGAAATAAACTCCCCCCCAAATTGCTCTTCAAACCTGATCTAATGCATCTATAGTGCATGGTTGATTGCCATGAGCATTAGTTCTGATACTGGATGTTTCAGATTACTACACCAGACACGTAGTGTAAAGCACATCACAGCGTCACTTTGTCCACTATGCACTCATAGCCATCATGCCTTTTGTTACGCTAATTTTCTACCAGAACTGACGAGGCACATGATTCACACTGCAACTATATTATATTTTATGCAGTTTTAAATAAGTGACTTTAATGATGGACTTTAAACAAATGTCTGTCATGATTACTGTAACAGTGTATTGAAAGTGACCGTATAACATCTGGTGTAAAACAAGCTTTAAATGGAATTTGTTCCATCGGGGAATTTTCAATTATGTTAAAGCACTGCAAAGTGTTCTGCTGTCTATACTGGAAAGTCAAGTATATATATATATGAAAATATCGTCAGTCCAGGTCTATATTCTGCAGTTCAGCAGCAGAATAATGTACAGTAGTACTGCATACGTATTACAGTGTATACAGTATATAGTATAAGAATATATATAGTATAGCGTAGATATACTTACGTTTCTTACATTACAAGTTCTTGAGTTAGGGATCACTACAGCTATGATACACAGCAATATAATGCTCTGATTCAGGTAGCGCTCTTATCCAGTGATGTTTGACATTGTCAGGTTGATGGTACATTTAGCCAAATGATGTTTAAACTCTCCTTTTAGGGTCACTATTGCTGCAAAGTCCAATCAGTGTCAAGGTTTTTTTTATTAATATTATAATCACTCACTCACTCACTCACTCACTCACTCACTTATCTTCTATACCGCTTTATCCTGTATTCAGTGTCGCGGGGACCTGGAGCCTATTTCAGGAGGCTTAGGGCACGAGGGAGGGTACACCCTGGACAGGGTGCCAATCCATCACAGGGCACATACACACTCTCACACTACGGCCAATTTGAGAACACCAATTAACCTAATCTGGAGGTCTTTGGACTGTGGGAGGAAACCGGAGTACCCGGAGGAAACCCACCAAGCACAGGGAGAACAATATGCATTCATTCATTCTTTCATTTTTAAATACATGGTCATGGGTTTTGCTGGTTCGTACTTATGATCGCTGGTGCAAATGATGCAGTTACATTTGAAACAGAATTTAAAGTCTCTCAAAATATTAAAATTAAAACGACAATACCTGCAGATGCCTGTCAGAGCCTGGCGGCATTCGAATCCCTGCTGTCGATTCCAGTGTTCTTCTACAGTATATACAGCATCGCCTCATTTCAACAGTCCACACAACATAGTCCCACTGCAGCACCACTTTCAACTGACTCCAAAGAGCCTCATTTAAAGCATCTTGAATATGTCTGCAAATCAGCAGAGCGGCGGCCTGAACTGTCAGCGCATATTTCAGCTATGATTATGGGTCGTGCACATATTTTGTTGTTTTTAATCAGAGCAGAGCAGGCTGCTGAGGGAGGGCTGGGAGGTAATTATGTCCCTCTTGGACTCCACTGACAAAAGACTGACATGTTGGATTAAGCTGCAAAAGGGCACCGTCAACAAGAGCAGTTCACACACGCATACACACATCCAACCTCACACACAAGCGTAGAGCCTATCCCAGGAAACTTAGACCCTGGACAGGGTACCAATCCGTCACAGGGCACACACACTCACTCACACTCACTAAGGGCAATTTGGGAACGCTAGTTTGACTACCCTCATGTTTTTCGGCTGTGGGAGGAAACCGGAGTATATTGAGGAAACCCACAAAGCACGGTGGAGAACATGGTGCAGAAATCGGACCCGGGAGCTGAAAGTGAAATATATTATGGGTAAAAAACATACTTTACGTGCACCATTCACGTTTTCCAGACTATCAGAGAAAACATGTTTTATGTTCTATTAAAATTTTTATTTTCTTAAGAATGTTTTTTAAATAATACAGCTTTTCTCACATTTATTGACAAGGAATATTTCTGTATTTCTACTGAAAACTATATTTTTATCATTTTTATTTGGTTTATGATTTTAGGAAGTCTTTGCAAGCCTATACACGTTACGGCTACAGTGTTGTTGACCTGCTGTGTCTATGTCTCTCCGCAATTACACCGCCAACCCGCTAGTCTCTTTGCCACTCTGGTGAGTTTTTGGGTTCATATCAAACAAATGGCAAATGAAATTTAGCAGCTCTTGTAAGACCTTGGCGGAGATGATCAGTACAATGTTCAACTCAGTTAAAGAATGGGATAGTAGAAGAAACCACCAGGAACATGATGCCACCAGGTAGACCAATTGAAGTTGTTGTGAGGAACGTGGCTACAGGAGACCTACTGATGGACACAGTAGAAGATTGAAGAACTGAGTTTCTGAGGCCATCTTTAACCTTGTCCTTCTCTCCTGCAGTTTAGTCCATGTAAAATTACTTTGTCAAATCAAAGATCTCGTTGTCCATCACACCATGAGTAGGAGGGTGAAGGATGTCCTGTAAAACGCACTCAACGATTACAAATTTGGAGTTGCACAGTTTGGTTAATTCTTGTGGTGGTCAAGTTTCAAAGCAACCAACCAAATTATACTTTCATAACAAGAAGCTGTTCAGAAGCTTTCCATGGACACCTTTCCAGAGAGCATCTTCAGGTCAAGCACTGTTAATACTGTTGTGCTGTAATGAGAGAAACCAAAGTATTATAAGCTTTTATGTGTGTGTGTGTGTGTGTGTGTGTGTGTGCACGTTTTGTTTGTTTGTTTAGCTCAGTAGCAGTTATAAGTCGTACCCAAGCAGTAACGAGGAAGCACAGATGGATATTATTCCTCCTCTCTGTAGCTCTGACTCAAAATTCAACCCATTAAAACTGTGAGAGAGTGTGAGAAAAAGGGAGAGTAAGAGAGAGAGAGTGAGGGTGAGAGAGAATGTCTACTGTTCACTGGCCTGTGCCAGCTCTGTAAAGCCACCGCAATTAACCATCTCTCCCCGTAACCATGGTAACATAGTATCCACCTCAACTGTTCCCACACTCACTCGTCCGTCCTTTCCACTCTAACACACACGCATACTTACGCTCACTCTCATTCATTCATTCATTTACTTTTTTTACGTTCACTCACTCCTGCCCTCACTAATTCACTCCCACACGCACACACTCGCAGGCACCGCCACGTTCACTCGCTCGTACTCGTTCTCACACTCTCATACTCGCGCTCTCATTCATTTTGGCTCTCGCCCTCTCACTCATGTATTTGAATTCCTGCATGCTTTTATCCTGGTCATGGCTTCGACATTTACACTAGTAGTCTCATTTCTTTTTTAAATGAGGCATTGTTCTTAAAAAGATCTTCATTCACATGACAAACGTGATTTGTAAAGGATGCCAAACCAACAGATGGTGATATAATCCTGACCATTAAACCATGTCAGCCAATCAGAAGATATTCCTGGGAATAAAGTTTTCTCCTGCCCACACATTTTGTAAATATCTTTTCCCCTGGAAGCAGTTTTCTAAAAGGTCTATTTTCGGTGACCTAAACACTGAAACGAAGAAAAAAAAGCACAAAAAAACCCAAAACCCACTCATGTACGGTGTGCCGGGACTAGGTGTTAGTCTAGCAGTCATTCTTACTCACACACCTACGTGGTGTCACATGGGTCAGATACAAGATGCATGAAATGGCCGGTTTGATTCAGCGTTAACCCTTATAGTATGATCCCAGTGATAAATACTACACAGCTCTCTGGCGCAGGTGTACAGCTCCACGTCGATACAGCTCCATTGTGTTTGACTCCTCTAGTGTCTGTTGCAAGGCGATGTGCTTTCTGAAAAAGAGGAACGCACAGTGCTTTCGAACTCATTCATGTCTGTACTCCACTCGGCCATAACACAGTATTGCACCTGAGGGGTTTTAAGGTAACGGTATAGCCAATGTCAGTATGCACCAGGCCTGGACTGGCCATAGGGCATACCGGGCAATGCCAGGTGGGCCGACGCACATTTTTGGGCCGGAGCTGACAGTCATTTAAAAAAATATATTTTTTTAAAAGTTTATTAGGCCAATTTATCTATTACCGCAACGGTAGAGTATCAGACACGAATCGGGGCCCATTGGTTGACTGTCTTAAAGGACATTGAGCTACGGTTCGGCACGCATGATCTGGACACGCGCCCAACCTTCCCCCCCCCCCCCCCCCCCCCCCCCCCCCCCCTCGTCGTCATGGTGGGCCGCTATAGCCAAAAATGCCCGGGCCGTATTTTGATCCCAGTCCAGACCTGGTATTCACATATAAACATTTATCAAATGAGTATTATACTGCAGAGAGAGTACAAGCAGTAAGAACTATGCTGCCACCAATTCCACATATTTTGTGCCTAGCTGCTTTTTAATTAAGTGCTATTCCATCATTATCGTGTTGAGAGCAGATGCTCCGCCGTGCCACACAGAACCCTTCAAACAGTACACATATTTATTCAGTCAGACGCAAGCATATTTACACCCGGTTCTACAGTAACACCGTACGGCATAATGCAGATTTGTATGCGGCCACTTAGCATAAGCAGGTCTGAAGAGTTTAATGGTGCTCGAAGACCTCTGGGATATTTGCGGGCTGAGTGCATTTACCCATGTGTAAAATGTTACCATAAAAAAAGCCTTCTGAAAGATGACACGAGCACCGAATGTGAATGGCTTTAGAGAGGGTGGAAGAAGAGTGATTGTGTGTCAGCGAGAGTGTACGACGGAGAAGCAGAAGTGGGAAAATGAGAGGGATGAAAAACTACCGAATGTGGGAGCGATGAAGAGAGAGGAGCGAGAGAGAGAAACATAGAAAGGCATTGATGAAATAGGAGATTATGTAGAGAAGCAAAAAGGCAGGATATTAACGGGCTTTTCCGTAGTGAGGGGGGTATAGGGGGCACAAAGGAAGCGAGAAAAGCAACAAGAGATTAAAAAAAAAAAAAAAAGATAAAAGATAATGGTGGGGAAAAAGTAAACAGGAGAGAACCAGGCAGGAGAGAGAGAGGACACACAGGGGTTCTCGTTTTGTTGATGATGGAAAGAACCCGAAGCCTGAATCTATAATCAGCTGGCACACATACAGTATTCACTCACAACCGTCCGTTCACAGGAAGGCCTCCCACTGTCACGTCTTAGAAATAAAAACCGATTTCATATCCATACATGTTCTGAGACCTCTGTCTGTGTGTGCGTGGGTGATTGATGGGTCCTGTGCCCCTTTCTGCACTGATTTCCCTGGCACTGTGTCTTCCAGGAAATCTCATAAGCTGCTCAGAATGATAATTTTCTTGCACTCCTCTGTGGATTTTATTTTTATCTTTGAGTTTTTATTTCTCTTTCGATCCTGGTCTCTTGCACTCCATCGCTCCCTCACAACCCAACTCTGCAGATTGTCTACTGAGCAGAGAGAGAATGGAGTTCACCTTTCACATCAGCTATGTGCCCCAGAACATCCATTTGCGTAACGTCCAACCGCATACAGTGTACACCTATAGTTGTAGAAGGTTATATTAGAGTTGAGAAATCCTGTTCAGACCTATAGTTCACATGTACTGTACATCCTATCTTTATTTAATGTGAACTGATAAAATGTTAGATTTTTGGTGCAAATCATCCAGCTTCTTATTTCACAGAACGTACCTACATGTTAAACGATGCATGACTCTACTCGTTTGATCTCTGGTTCTTTACTTGCCCTCCTGTCCTGCATGTTAACATGTCATCTGTAAGAGAGTCAGCGATGAGCGTGAGGACAAACAGTGTTTAGAATGCAGAGTGATGAAGGTAATAATAATAGAGTGTGGGATGTTGATGATAATCGTAGAACAGCTCTTGTGCTTTTTGATGCCTGTTTGCCTACGACTGCTTGTCATGGATGTGGAAAATCTGATGGGCAACACAAGGACTAATTAAAGTTACTGCATATGAAATATGGCATGATTGAAGCTAGTTCGTTAATGTGTAATGCAGATATGTCTGTTAAATTTGCATCTCTGTTTGTTAATGATGTGTTGTGTTGCTGTTTATCGTTCGTCTTGTTCGGTCGCGTCGCTGTATGATGAGTCAGATTGTTGCTCTGTAAGTTTCTCTCAGCTTCATTTCATATCACACTTTTGTACGATTATGTAGTGTTGGCATATAACATGTAGTCATGTTGCTGCCTAATTATCATGCATGTCACTGCATAGAAATGAGACGCAATGCTGTTTGTTGATCTCACAATTCAGTAACTTTATTCTGTATGATGATCAGTTATTTTTCCTCTATTATAATAAATCTGCTTGATGTACTACAGTACAGTGGTGTGAAAAACTATTTGCCCCCTCCTGATTTCTTATTCTTTTGCATGTTTGTCACACAAAATGTTT
>JAOTQY010000010.1:9046630-9062876 GCA_026413445.1 Dolichallabes microphthalmus
TCTTGGGAAGGCCGGTGAGGAGACCATTACAATAATCCACCCTGCTGGTGATAAAGGCATGGACAAGTTTCTCCAAGGCTTGATTGGGAACAAACCATCGATTCTTGCAATGTTCTTAAGATGATAATATGCTGATTTAGTTACTGCTTTAACATGACTACTGAAACTAAGGTCGGTCTCCAGAATCACCCCAAGATTCTTGACTTGATTTTTAGTTATTCGACCCCTAGTGTGAAGGTATGCATTCACCTTCAGAGCTTCATCTTTGTTTCCAAATGCAATGACCTCAGTTTTCTCTTTGGCACATTTTGGCACATCCAACTGTTAATTTCATTAATGCATTGGCAGAGGGAGTCAACGGGGCTATAGTCATTTGTTGATAAGGCTAGGTAAATCTGGGTATCATCAGCATAGCTGTGATAGGCAATTAGTTTTTTTCTCATTATCTGACTTAGTGGGAGCAAATACAGGCTAAACAGGAGCGGTGCAAGAATTGAGCCTTGTGGGACTCCGCATGTCATGGACGTCCACTTAGACTTATGCTCTCCTATACTCTCATAATAACCTCTCCCTTCTAAGTATGACCTGGACCATTTTAGTACCATCCCAGAAACCCCGACCCAGTTTTCAAAACAGCTCTGATAGGTTGAGGCAATCACAAAAGCTCTGAAGATGTGCTGTAAGTCGCAAAGTTGGCCTTCATGGATCGGACTTGTTTGTCCAGCACATCCCACAGACGCATGATCGAATTAAATCCTGGGAAATTTGGAAGCCAAATCAACACCTCAAATTCTTTGACATGTTTCTCAAACCACTCCTGAACAATTTGTACAATGTGTCAGGGTGCATCATGCTGCTGAAAGAGGCCGGAAATGCTGTTTCCATGAAGGGGTGTATTTGGTCCGTCTCAGTGTTTAGATAGGTGGCCCGAGTCCTTCTTACCATAGTGCATTGCATATTTTTAATCTAATATTTCTTTTTTTGTGTGTACTGCTTTTATAGTAGTCATTGTTGCAAAGCAGCTTTATAGAATAAAAAAATGGAAATAAAATAGAAAAATGTAGGGACGTATGGATGTATTATAACTATCAGTTTGTCCCTGATGAGTAAGTCGGCAGTGACGGTGTTGAGGAAAAAATCCCCGAGATGACAATAGAAAGGAACCTTGAAATGAACCAGACTCAACAGAGAAGTCTTACTTGTTTGGATGATATCAGATAGTATGACGGCAAATCAGTCTGCTGCTATAATACTCAAAGTTCAATATAATGGGGAAGTTCTTCAGGTTTATGCAAACACTTTTTGTCTGCTAATGCTCGGGTACCAACAATGTTTTCCATGGGTACGCAACAGACATGCACCTGGTTGTCCGCATTATGTAACAGAAAATATGATTCATCAGACCAGACCACCTTCTTCCAATATCCCATGGTTCAGTTCAGATGCTCATGTGCTTCAACTATTTATTTATTTATTTATTTATTGGTGAACAGGGTGGGCATGGGCAGTCCAGTTACTCAGCTCCATCTGCAGCAAACTGAGATACATTGTGTGTTCTGTCATAGTCAGAATAAGCTTTACCAGAGTTCGTGCTATAGTAGGTCTTCTGCAGGATCGGACCAGATGTGCTAGTCTAGATGGGAAGCATGGACATCAATACATCAACATACCAGCGCATCCCATGGTGTATTATTTCTTATGTAACTGCCTTTCCTCGCGGTAAGCCATAAGCTAGACTGGTTTTCTCTAGGAAAACCAAGATTTTTGGCTTGAGTTAGTTTAAATATTAACTGCCATGCGATTTTAGCCTGACTAATGCGTGCAGTGACCAGGTGTAAAAGTATTTAAACCTATATCTGAGTGATATGGAATCGTATGGCAGGCTTATTGCTTGTTCCACCATCTGAGTATAATAGGAGAGAGTGATGGTGGAAGAGAAACAGACTGAAGTGGAAACTTCAAGCCTTCTCAGCATGTAAATCCGTGCCATGTTGTAGGTTAATGAAATGCAGGTTGGAGGAGGGCAGTGTGTATGTGTGCGCAGTCAGAGGCCAGGAAAAACATAACACCTTCACAAAGTCCTTAATTTAGGCCGACAATAGTGTGTACAATCCAAGCTGGTTGCTAATGAGGAAACAAACAAGAGTGTGACAAAGCAGCTTCCCTGTTCACTAAGTCCCTGCAGGAAGTGCACTTTCTTTAGGCCACAGAAGCGAGCAGAATGAGAATGTCTCTCTGCTATCCTGCAACAGAATTTCTTTTCCTAAATAAGTCACAGTGTGTGTGTGCATGTGCTGTTTTGCACCGTAGCTGTGTGACTCACAATCAATTTCAGCAACAATTTGTGTTACGAGCCTCCGCTTCACACACATCACGTTTCTCGTGGAGCTCCTGACAAACCAGGGTGTGTTTATTGTACTGCCTGTACTATTACATCCATGCCCTGAGGGGGCGGCGATTACACACAGGTGCAGGGACTGGATAAGAGAGGGTCTGCGTGTGCAGCGTGCATGCACTTGCGCATCAGTATATATTTCAGTATTAATTGTATAATCTGTGCGTATTAAAGTGTAAGTACAGTTTGTTAGGATTGGCAAAGACCGAGAAGATGAAACTTGAGAACAGGATGTAGGAAAACAGCACACACTGATGAAACGCATAAGCTGGTGTGTCTGTGAGAAATGAGAAAATGTTATGAGTCATCTTATTAATCTGTAGCAGTATGGAGATCCTCCTTGTCAATCATTTTTATACATGGTCACAGCGAGGGTTGTGTCACTTAAGTGTTTTTCAGCATGTTTCCCTGTTTTTGTTTATATTTGGGTTTCCATGTATTGTGCAGAGGCGGCACGGTGATGTAGTGGTTAGCACTGTCGCCTTGCGCCCCCAGGGTCTGAGCTCGATTCCCATCTCCGTGTCTCTGGAGTTTGCATGTTCTCCCCGTGCTTGGTGGGTTTCCTCCCGAGTACTCCGGTTCCCTCACACAGTCCAAAAACATACAGATTAGGCCCCTAGTGTGTGAATGAGTGTGTGTGTGTGTGTGTGTGTGGCCTGCGATGAATTGGCTGCCTGTCCAGGGTGTACCCCACCTCTCCTGGTATAGCCTCCAGGTCCCCGTGACCCTGAATACAGGCTAAAGCAGTATAGACAATGAGTGAGAGTGTATTGTGCACTATAATGTAAAAATATTATACATTTAACATTTATTGCCTGATTTGTCTCAAGCAGCTGTAGGTCTTACAGTATTCAATCAGCACTAATATGGAGTGCTTAATCTTTTTTCTGTTCCTTTCCTCCCTTATTTATTCTTGATTTCTATTCCGCTCATCTTTTTTTTCCCACTTCTTTCTTTCCTCCCAGTCACCTGCTTTTTTTTTTTTTTTTTTACCCCTTTCTTCCCATTTTTTTCCTTATTTACTTCCTTCCCTTTCTTGCTTTCAATTACATTCTTCCTTCCATTCACACCTCATTTCCTTGGCCCTTCATTTCTTCACTCTTGTTCCCATACTCCCTTCATTTCACCCTTTCCATGTTCTGTTCCTCCTCTCCTTTTCTTCCCCTTTACCTTTACCCACATTCCTTTCTGTTATTCTTCCATTCATCTAAGCCACCCATCCATTTCATGCTCCCTCCCTCTCTCCTTTCCTTTTCTCTCACTTTCTCTCTCTGACAGGATTTGAAAAGGAAACAAGTCACAATGCGCTGAAATTAAAAGTTCTTTTATTTTTCTCTCACTCCCCAGTCTTGTTTTCCTCTCGGTGTCTGTAGCTCTAATAGCCTTCCATCTCCTGCAGAATTAGGAGTGCGCTTTGTTCCTCTCTCTAAGAAACTGTCAGATGCTATTCACAGTTGCCTGGCACCAGTGTTGGTCAGAGAGCGCCGCCGCCGCCGTGTCTGTTTGTGCTGAAATAATTACAGGAGTAATAACTCTGTGTGCAGCTGTTGTAGCTTGCTCTTTGCCTGATTCATAGGAAAAATAAAAGACCCAGAGATGCATATTGTGAGAGAGTTTAAAGTCTGGGGTTCTCAGTGTTGTTTCTGTCTGCTCCTGACAGCGAAGATGACCTGGTCACTGGACTGCTCTTTCTTTCGTTTTTCCGTTTTGCCCCAGTTGCAGCGTGTAGTACAAGACCAACTGAGCATTCACAGTGTCTGACTGTCATCTTATTCAATGCTGCTTAAATCAAATGTTTCTCCATGTCAGTTTCTTCTCATATACTCTAATGTACCTTTTTTTTTCTTCTATCTTTTGCAGAATCTCCAGGTCAGGATTTTGTAACGTTAGACTACCGGTTGCGTTATTACCCCAGCATCACCTACGCAGTCATAGGAAGTGCCATCATCTTCCTCCTGGTGGTGGCGCTGTTGGCCCTGGTGCTGCATCACCAGAGGAAGCGGAGTGTGTTACTGCCCCGCAGCGGAAGCCACCCGCACCCTCACCAGCCACTGCTGCTCTCTCGTCTGGTGATAGTGGATAGAGGACATGTCTCACCTCCGTCCTCGTCTCCATCAGCACACTTCAGCTCAGCACACAGCCTCCAGCTGCTCACCAGCTCGCTCTATCCCCAAGGAACCCTGCTGGAGTCGCCACCTTCATACTCACAGGCAGTGCTGGACGTCAGGTAGGCAACAGACACTCAGCAATGATCCCAATTATTGAGCTACAGAATGATGTAATGCCTAGAAAAGTCAACTGAAGCTGAAATTAATAAGGAAATAAGGAGTTTCTAGGATTAAATCTCACTTAACTTTAATTTATGATTCCTCTTGGGACCGCCTGCTGTAAAAACGAAACTGAGGCCATGTCCTACTTTATTGTTTTTAATTAATTTTTTAAGGGTCTTCGAGTGGCGCAGTGGTAAAGTGCCCCATCATCCAGTGATCGCGAGTTCGATTCCCCGGTTAATGCTGTAAAAAAACCAAACATTTGATTTAGATGACAGTCAGTCGCTGTGATGCTGTAACCTCTCACAGCCGGAGGTCTAGAGGGAGCTGATTGGCCGAGCTCTCTCAGAGGGGAGGGATGAGAGGTACTCAGTGCTCCCACATTAATTACGGCTCTACAGCCTATCAGGGGCATCTGTGAGCTCATGCAAGCGGAAGGAGCGGATAGCGCTGTCCTCCGAGTGTGTTACGCCGCCCCTAATGGTGCGTGAGCGAGCTGTTCGAAGAGATGCGGTCGAGCCAGTATTTCCCACAAAAGTCTCAGCCTTTGCCAGGCCACAGTTGTAAATAAGAAACCTGTCCTTCATCTGTCTTGCCTGGTTAAATAAAGGCAAATAAATAAATAATAAATCCAGTAAGAAACACTAACACAGTCACTATTTTTTGACTGTACGTAATTGCACAAAATATCATCTTAAACAAAGCTGACGTCAAACCAAGGAGACTGGCACACAGACAATGACATCATTGGCACACAAGGTAACTTTACAACAAGCCAAAATCTCTGTTTCCTCTGTCCACACAACACCACCGAAAAAAACTGCGTCTGCATGTGGACAAAAAGCCAAAACAGCAGAGAACAAGGCCTAAAAGAGGCTCCTTTCTTGCTAGCGGCATTGCTAATATATTTGGGACCCATGCTGCTATGTCTTCACTAAATCTGGCACAAAATCTTAAAAAAAAAAAAAAAAAAGTATAATAAAAAGTATGTTTTGAGAGTACATGACCGACTCGGTTGCTTGTATGCTGAAACTGCTTTGTATGCAGAGGCAGATTTTGTGCAAAATTTTAGTTCTCAAAGTGAAAATGTCGGAATACCACTATATACTAATTACTAAATTCACAAAAATAGAAACACAAGATCTGGTGAATTGATATGGTGGAGCTGTACATCATCATCATCCTCATATGAAGATGTTATTCCAGTTTGCCTATAATGTTTAACAGGCAAAGTGACTGTGTTTAATAAGCAGCAGGGTTCGTTATGCGACGGGTGTTTAACATCTGAACAGAAATCTCTTTTTATTCAGTTTTTCCACTGCCATCATTGAAAAGGTCGGTCATCTGTGCACGCTTATTAATCTGCCTAGTAACGCTCGGACAGCACATCACACCCCGGCTGTAGTGCAGCAGGCAGTGAGGTTCAGAACATGCACAGTTACAGGCACGAGGTGCGTTTCACAGCCGCTGAAGAGCAGTACATTTAAACAACACTTTGTTTATATGAACCATACGAAGATACGAACACGTGTTATTGTTTATCGCCACAACCACTGGTACTGCTAATTGAGAGAATGGAACAAGGTGAAAAGAGGGCAGACATTTTTCAACATGAATCATTCAACCATCAGAATGAGAACACTATGCTGTAATATCCTGTGTATAGCCAATTGTGTTAAACAGTAGCTACTTATTTTTCAAGGCAAGCAAAAAGCCTGATCTTGTTTAGTCCTAGCTCCGATCTTCCCCTGATTTGTTTTTGCTGGTTGTAACTCTGTGTCCTCTGTACCTGCAGTCGACCACCATGGTTCGACCTCCCGCCTCCTCCGTACCCTCCTGATGGTGAAACAGAGCCACCTGTATACGAAGCGACAGCACGAGCTAGCGAGACTCCCGCGGTCCGGTCCGAGAGAGCACAAGTACACATCATCGACCCCGCGATCAGACGTGAAGCAGCACAGCCTCGAACCCTCAGCTCAGCTTCCAGCTCCTCACAGGGCTCTCGGCAGCTCTAGCTGGCCACTGTGGAGACACTCAGACACTTGTATATAGGACACAGAGACATTTATGCACTGTGCGGATGGATTAAAAAGATGGACGAGGCTAGGTTAAAAAGAAAAGGACACTGCCAGTCTTGTTCGTTTTTCTTCTACTCAGGATGGTTTTCTGAGTACAAAGCGCCATCTCGTGGGGGAAATGTGACATTACAGCATGTGAATCTGCTGCCCTGAAAAGACACTGTACAGACTGGAATGAGAAACCGACTTCACACCTCTGAGACTCCGCTGCATTAGCGATGCGGACACCAGACGTATAGCACTCCAGTTCTGCAGAACTAAAACCGTCTGAGCTGTTCATTATATGCAGTTCTTTGACTGTTTCTTTTTCATCCAGTGCTTTATACTATTCTGGAAAAAAAAAATACACTATGCAATGTGAATTGTGTAAGATGTTGAACTTGATATATTGAAAAGATGTTGGGGAAAAAATGGATACAATGTGTAAAGAATCAAAGTCCCCCATTCTCATGGTTAATGCACTTATTAATTTATCCTGTTGATACCGTGTTGGTTGCCGTGCTCCTTTTAATGATTAATTTTAGTTCACAGCAAACTAGACCGCATCGAGCTGCTTTCACGCAGAGACGCTTTTCTTCACAGTTCAAGCTTTTGGCTTTCTGGATAAAATTCATGCTTCTTCAAGTAAATTGCTCAAAGAGACATTTTCTGTGAAAGTTACACTAATAAAGTAGATGAAATAGCTGAAAGAAAATGTAACCATGACGACAGCGATGCTGCCCGTGGTGTCCTCTGTGTTTCTGTCTGCACTTTCTGCAGTTTGTGTTATTCCTAACAGCACTAGTTTGTGTCGTGGGTCCAATAACTGTCGAGAGGTTATGAAATGAAATGAAGTCTGTGAATGTTGATACTGTTGAGTTAAAGTGTAGACGTCAGATGTTTTATTCACCAGCTGCCATTTACAGGCTTCCTTAGAGCAACTTGAGCTTAATTTAAACAGTTTAGTTTAGAATATTTACACAGATATAAACCCCTCATGCTAAAATGTTTTCAAATCTAAACAAAGTCTTGCTTTAATGCTTACATGTCCGATAAGTTAATTAGTTTATAAGCTGATTTATTAATGATCATTCTAACCAGGAAGGTTTGTGTGAAAGTCTCTGGTCCTCTTATACTCTGTCTGACCCCCCAAAAATAAAAAGTCGTGCACACTAATATTTGATTCAGTCCCGTTCAGTTTTGATTATAGCACACGATGTGATGGTCAGTGAAAACGATTCCTCATGCTCCCAGAACCACTCCAAGAATTTGAGTCCTGAAATAATATGATAACCTGGTCAGATTAAAACTCTCCAGAATATCTTCTTAAATCATTTCCAGTTCATGTGTGAAAATGATTCCTCATGGTCCCAGAACCACTCTTTCACAATTTGTGTCCTGGAATATGCCTGTGCCATCAGCGGAGAAAAACCTGCTCATTCAGTGCATTCAGGTCATCAGCTGACTTCATTTTATTGCCACATAATGATGCTGAGCCTAGACCTGAGCAAATACAGCAACCCCGGATCATAACACTGCATCCAGAGGCTTGTACAGTGGCCGCTATGCATGATGGGTGCATCAGTCCAATGTTTATGATTCCCCATCAAATTGAAGCCTTTTTACTGATTTAGTTTCACTAATACAATAAGTGGTTTTCTTATGGCCACACAACTGATTAGTCCCAGTCCTGAGAGTTCTCATCACAATGTGTGTGCATGGAAACGCCCTCTATTTAACATTGCTATGGTTTCTACTGTTTTTTTTTTTTTACCATGCAACTTCATCAAGTGTTTACTGTATATGATCGACATTCATGATTTTTCTTCTTCCACAATGTTGAAGATTCAGCATTATCCTACCAGATTTTGATATGTTAAAGGGTTCTTAACGCATTTCCAGTCATTTCAAATCCCCTTAGTTGTATTCTTTGCTTGATGCTGGTCAATAATGTGACCCTTCTGAAATGGCAACGTTTTCCGGCCAGGCAGTGTATTTGCCCAAGACCCATTTCTTAGCATCCTTTTGTCCTTACCCGAGTCTGATTTGAAGAAATGTCCTTGCCATAGTGGCCTTGTTTCTAACGAGTACAATCATAACCTCTTCCCTTATAATGGTATAATATTCTTACAGTATTTCTAGTGTATTTCTCCCGGATCTGCCTGAAATGATTTATTTTTTGTTTTGTTTCTGCAGGTCAGCGTTTCCGCTGTTAGGTTAGCCCTGCCTCCTATGAGCCGCGTTTAACCCCCTCTGCATGCTCGGAGTGAGAGAGATTTGGTGCATGCTGTAATGAATCTGTACTGAATCCCTCAGTGCCTTACAGAGTGTTAAGATGTCTAAAAACTTTAGCTGGTGATTATTTCTAGTTGTAGTCGTGTAATTCTGAAGTCACATGATTACTTCCTGTGTATCTGACAATCAGTGTGTTCGGTTGAACAGGAAAGAAAACGTGTTTTTCATCCATTTGCATTGTTCGAAAAAAAAAAAAGAAAGATCCGAAACGAGTTTATTAAACATTATTTGTTTAACACCGATGTAAACGAGAGTAATTTCTATACTGTTTATAGTGGACTGAAATCCATTAGAGAATACTCGTTTCTAAACATTACATCAAAGTCTATTATATACTCACTGTGTCTATTTCCAGGTATATTACAGATGTGTGTGAAGGGTAGACTTTGAAGACTTGAAAGTTACTTTAGAAGTTGTGTGTATTTAAAATGATAAATACGATAAAATATAAAAGCCGTGTACAAGAACAGTATTGCTGGTGTCTTCTTGTGGACGCCTCGCAACAGCAAGAGCAACAGCTGAGCGTCAGCTCGTGGGGATGAAATGTAAAGTTTGACCAAAGCAGAATTTATATGATGTGGAGTCGAAATGAAAATAAATAATACAGATCATGTTATCAATCGTTGTCCATTTTCACTACTTGATGCTTGCAGAAATAATTCAACATCTTTTTCTTTTCATATTTATTAGGCTCATAAATAACTATTACTACATTCACCAAATAATATATTACCCCACACTTCATCCAGATTTAAAAAAAAAAAAAAAAAAGGACAATGAAAACTTTTCACAGCATTAAAATATCAGGGAATCGTACATCATCTTAATAATATGTAGCTCTGCTGTCTTCCTAGTTTTAACAAGATTTAAAAACTGAATTTCTGCTTATTACAGACTTCATTATAAAGAATTACATCAGTACATATGACTTGTGGTCTAGTTGCCCCGTTGTGCCTAGTGCATGATGGGAACAGGAATGCTTCTCTGTGGCGAGAACGCACAGTGTGTAAACATTTTACTGCAGTCGGTACGCTGCGGCGCTGTTCAGTGACGCTCATGCAGCGTGTCAGTAAGTGCTTGTGTACGGAGACGGTCGGTACAAAATACTCTGGCACTTCACATGGCGGATCACACGCGGCTCCAAGTGAAGAGCAAAAATAGATAGCCGCGTGAGGGACGAGTTCGGATTACAGCTTGCTTCGGAGAAGTAAAGATCACCGCATCAGACTGACACAAAGCTTTAGTTTTGGTCTTTCCCTGCCTCCACCTTTCTTTATTTACACTTTTCCTTCAGTTTCTTTTTTCTTTCTCACCCATGCGGTTACTCATTTCCAAATCCCCAGCCTAGAAATAATAGTGAAATCCAAAGTAAACAGTTTGATTTATTAATAGTACAAAAGCTATTAAACTATAACTGTTTTTTAGCAATAATTTTGTTCACTTTTAAGCATTAATAATTCGATTTCTAAGCTGCGTCTATCAGTAAGAAACGTTCTGAATCTTCTCTCACACTTATCCCATGCCACAGTGTTAAACAGTTCACGCTGAAGTGCAGCTCGAGTATGTGTGTCGTCACTCTCTGCTTCAACAGAAGCTAGGCGATTTATTATTATTATTATTATTATTATATTTATATTTTTGGTTGTAAGGTTTGCTATTTGTAATTTCTAGCACACAAGAATCTAAAGCTGGAGATGAGGATGGGCTTCCCAGTGCCTGTCACTGCTACTGAGCGTCGCCCTTTGTGTAGTTAAACCAGTGCACAAGCTTAATACGCCTGCAGTCAATCGTCCTGCTGTGCAAAAAGCTCAGCTTCATCTTCATCCTGTTGTCCTCCTCACCCTCAGCCTTCAGTGCAGCTCTAGGCTCTCAGTCTCAGGTGAGGAACTGGGTGCTGGTTGCCCAGATCCCTGATCGCGAGGGGGCGGGGTGAGAGGGATCACCTCGGTGGCGGCCCCTTATAGTGGCCCCTGTGTAAGAGCAGAGCGGGCAGCGCCAGACACTTCCTGAAGTGCTCGAGCTCGGCCTGCATTCGCTCCCTGTCGAGTGCCAGCCGCTGCCTCTGCGCCAACAGCTCCTGGGGAACGAAAGAGAAAGTTTCAATTTAAAAAGAAAAAAAGTTGTACATTCAATTGCACTCTCTGAAGAAAAGCGTTTCCTGCGGTATACCTTCGAACGGACAGTGTGTAAGTCTTCGCCTGATACATAATTCCATTGTGTTGTGTTTTTTCCAGATTAGATAAACACTAAACATACAAAAGATGTGCCACTGAGAGTAACAAGGAAGCATATTTAAAATTTTCCCTACAATATTAGGGCTGCTTGGTGATAGAATGTTAATCAAAGAGAAATTAGGGAAGAGTAGTGGCTCAGCAGTTACAGTTTCTCAGTCACTTTCTTGAATCATCCTTAACATTTGTAAGTGTTTTTACTACAATTTGTCCGAACAGCCCACACAATGTGTTACCTGCAAAGGCCTGTAACTTGCTCAAAACTTTTCATATTCCAAAAGTATATGTATATATATATAGAGTATATACACACACACAGTACTGTCAGTACTGTGCAAAAGGCTTGAGCCTCCCCTCATTTCTTCATATTGAACCAAATTCAATTACGTGGATTAAATGAAAGAAATAAGAACAAATGTTTTCCTGTGACAGATGCAATTTAAAGATTGGTGGTTTATGTAACAACCTCAGCAGTGACCTCATCTCTCGACTGTTCCAACCAATCAGCAGTAAACTAATCACCAGCCTGATCGTCTGTCATCATCATCTGCACCTGTTTCTCACCGATACGTCTCTTACGTTAGATGTTTTTTTATGTCACATGAAACTGGTCAGGTTCAGGGACTGGACTGAAAACGAGAGCCTGAAGGAATATTCCCAAGGCTACATTAAACGATACAAGAACGTCTTCCAATCTTTGGACGGAAGCTATAATGAAATGAGGTGTGGCAAGTACTGTGTGTCAGTGAACATGTCGGTGGGATCAGAATGACCTGGTGTCAGTGTTGAGAACAAACTAAAAAATGCTTAGTCGTCAGAATCAACAGTGAACTCGGGTGATCGTATTTTATGATCAAACCTTTGGCTAAGATTTGATGCCCGTGGAAATGTACACAACTCCACTTTGTCTACACAATGTAGATACATTTCAGCAGTACAAAGTTACACATGAGTGTATGTGGAAGACTGATTGCAATAGAAGGTACATGATTCACTTTTCATGCTTTCTCACTAATGGTACTATAATTAGCTGACAGACATCGTCACCGTGATACAGAAAATAAAAGGACAAGCACAAAGAAAAATACTTAATTAGAAATGTAAACACTGGAAACAAACTTAGACAGAATGTCTTATCTGTCCCCGGCACACATCTGCTGTGATGTCCTGACAGACAGGTATTTTAGAGGACTCGTGATCAATACATTGGTTGATCAAACGTTTCAAAAATTCCTCTCCGATGGTGAAGTCTTTGATGTTTTAAGGGGTGAGACTTCCACAGAGATGTGCGAGAATACCTTTTGATCACTATGACATAAGCAGCTGATCATGAATGAAAGAGCAGACAGGTGTACGTAATCAGTCGCATGAATGTATGAAAGCATTTGCGATTTGCGATAAATTGCTTTTATGATGTGCACAAGTTGCCAGATGATGTGAAGCTTGTACAAGTTGTTTTGAGGGTTTTCAGCTCCGATCGGAGAAATGAAACAAAGCGACAGAGAAGAAGTGTAAGCCTCTGGAATACTGATCTGAAGATCAGGAGTTCAAGTCCCAGTGCTGCCACTGTTGCTCTCTGCTCCAGAGGAGCTGTAACACGGCTCTGACCCCAGTTTCCTAACAAGCTGGATATGTGAGGAAGAGAAATCCTTTTGAATAAGTGCTGTATGGTTCGTGAAACAAATAAGGGCTTCTCTTTTCTGCGAATCGAATCAGTTTTCTATCACAGCACTGTTAAGTTCCTGATTCTGACTGGGAAAGAAGAGTAAAAACCTTCAGGATGGTAACAGTAATTCTGCTTTGTGTCAGGTTGCATCACATCAACCCATCCTTAATTACGTTAACAACACGCCACAAGGGTTTTTTTCTATTTGTCTATTATTATTCTGTAGATATTACCCTACATCACTCTGAAATCTAAAATCAACAACATGAAAACAGAAAGGCCTTTTCCTTAACTCTGTACATTATAAACGTACTGTATACAGCGTCTCAGGATGAAACATATTTGAAAAGAAAATCTACTTAATAACATAACTTGAGTGTTCATCTTTAAATACTAAATATCAGCTCTACATAAATCAACACACTACCACTAATACAAGGTTAGCAGATTTACTGCACCAGTGTCAGTCTAGAAGTCTTTTTTTTTTCCTAATCTAACTTTTCATTGCTTCCCGGTAAATTAATCAGAGCAACTGTATAACCAAGACAAAGCAATTTCCCTCTGGGATTAATAAAGTTCTTTGAAACTTTGATAACACTACTAATCAGAGTCTTATTCACTCATTCACGGTCTATACAGCTTATCCTGCGCCACAGGAGACTTTGGGCACAAGGCAAGGTACAGCCTGGTCAGTCAGGGTGCCAATCCATCGCAGGGCACACACACAAACACGTGGAACGCCAATTAACCCAAACTGCATGTCTTGGGACTGTGTGAGGAAACCGGGGTGTCCACGGGAACCCACCAAGCACAGGGAGAACAGGCGGCAAACTCCATGCACACAGACCCGAGGCGGGAATCGAACACTCGACCCTGAAGGTGCGGGGCTGCAGTGCCGAGCGCTACGCCACCGTGCTTAATTAGGATCTGACTGTAATAATACAGTCATTTATTCATTATTTCACATCGCTGTGATCAAAATACAAATAAGATTAATTGAAAACAGTACAATATTAACCTCTTCAGTCCTGTGACTGTGTATTTAGTGTGAATTGATAAAAAAAAAGAAAAAAGACTAACTTCAGTAGCTCTGACCTTAAATGTTACCGCAGTCACAAATCATTAACTTACCCCCATACTGACAGAGAGCTGATCAGCTGTAACACTCAGGTGATAGTGCTGAGCCTCCATTCTCCTACACTCAGCCTGCAGAACCTCACTTTCTATATCCCTCTCTGAGAAAACACACACACACACACACACACATCAGTGTACTGGTGTAAAAGAATGGAATGGTCAAATTGAATGCACCTGCAGGGATAAGAGCAGAACTTACCATCCATGTACTCCTGATATGCCTCCACTATGGCCTCAATACCCTTCCATTTGGGAATGTACTCCTGTTCCTCTTCATCCTCCTCCTCCTCCTCTTCTTCTTCCTCCTCAGTGGTGTCTTCTTCAACAGATCTCTCATCGCTCAACCCTGGCTCATGGTGGCTTGCAGGGTGGCAGGCGTGGCCATTGGTGTGAGAGTAAGGTAGTCGGTTTAGCGCCCCCTGGTGCTCTGAAGGGGTGTAGCGCACGTTGTTAAGCTTGTGGTTCGACTCTGGAGCTCCGGGGAGACCTCCTGGTGAAAGAACAGGCAATGCTGGTAAGAACGTTGGAGGAATTATGATACTGTTTGTAACCAAAGACATGAAAATCTTTAGTAGCTAAAGATATGTAAATCATCTTTAGAAAAAAGCTTAAGATTAGAAAATATATATCTAAAAAAATATATGGATTACAAAAAAAAAAAAAAAACAAAGGATAGGTGTGTATGCACAGGTCTGCATCCATATAGATCTCATGCTTGCATGCACACACACACCTCTATTTAAAAAAAAACTAATATATATATATATATATATGTGCACTGTGTGTGTACACATGTTTTTGGTTTGTTTTTTTAAATAGGTGTGTGCACGTGCGAGCATAGGATCTATATGAATAGCAGAGCTATAATGCATAAGTATTTTGTATAATATAATGTATAGGTATTTTGCTCACTAGTTCCTTTAATATAATAAAATAATATAATAATTCAATTATGTATTATGTTTAAATAATATACTTGTTAACAGACTGGAACAGGCGATGATAAGCAGTCATGTGATATTTTCCCCCCCAGATACTACAGCATCAGCATCATAGTCTCTTCATTAGCAAAGAGCGAGTTTATTTCTTTGTGTGTGTGACTTCAGTAAATAATTAGCACTAGCACTCCGTTTTCCTTTTTACAGTATGATGATAGTGCTACTGGCTCACACCTCTACAGCTTCACTTAGATCAACACAGCATGATAAAAAATAATAAATAAATAATAAACCCCTTTCATCCCACACAACAGCTGCCAGCATCACTTCCGCCTCACCTTTGGGTTTGAGCTGGGATTTGTGTGTCGACTGCAGTACAGACTGGTGGAACTGTTGCGCAAACTCCTCAGCATTGAGGCTCTCCCAGGGTCGGGACCTGCCGTGATCACTCATACCATTGAGCCCATGAGGCCGCTCCTTCAGCTGCGCGAGTGGCGGTCGGGAGCTGTTCTGCTGGCTTGGCGCTCTCCTGATTGGCGGGACTTCGCCTAAACGAGACTGCTCTTGCAACGGGGTAAGTGGAGGCGGCTCTTTAGGGCATAAGACGTCGGAGGGCTGCGAAGATCTGTGAAGGTCGGTCTGGCTGACAGCGTGATGATGATGATGATGATGATGATGATGTCTGGTAGGTCCAGGAGGAGTGGGGGTGCGGGAATGTGTGTGCGGTTCTCTGTTTGTTTGGCAGGGTGTGGATGGTGCTGTAGGATCTGAGTCAGATAAATTAGATAAACAGAGAATCAGCGTCTGGTATAAGTATTCACCCTCCTTAAAGGTAGAAACTGCAACCTGGATTGTGATTAGATATCATGATTTTACTCAAAATAAGCCATAATTTCCTAAAGTCAACAGAAACCAGTAGATTATTTCTAAATGCAAATTTAAATATGAAAGACGCAATATGTGTGATCCTCCGAAATTAGGTCTGGTCTAACCAATCACACACAAATTAAGTGTCACATGGTCTTGATTGAAATATATTATTGAAAATAAAAAAAGAATAAACACAATAAATCTATATGCACACCCGTACCA
This sequence comes from Dolichallabes microphthalmus, assembly GCA_026413445.1. Taxonomy (NCBI): domain Eukaryota; kingdom Metazoa; phylum Chordata; class Actinopteri; order Siluriformes; family Clariidae; genus Dolichallabes; species Dolichallabes microphthalmus. The sequence continues at coordinate 9,062,712 of JAOTQY010000010.1, forward strand.
TGAATAGAACCAGATCCTTGGTAGAACCAAAGAGTATTGACCCAAGGAGGTGAGGATTTCTTGATTTTTTTGGTTTTAATTAGTCAGACAGTCATCTTCTATACCGCTTTATCCTGTGTTCAGGGTCGCGGGGGCCTGGAGCCTATCCCAGGAGGCTTAGGGCAC